>MU223437.1:765994-786538 GCA_018584345.1 Thuja plicata | reverse complement strand
TTATTATTGACTCTGCAGCCCAAAGGATAGGCACTGGTTCAAGAATCTATTTGAATACCTATCTTTGTCACATGTGTTCTAAGTTTTCAACTACCAAATCAAATTTAAACACTCTGTTACTAAGAACACATAAGCTAAACTTGTTTAAGGACCTCTGTCAGCAAGACACTGTCCATATTATTGATTCCTTGAAGAGAGAATCATTTAGGTTGTCCCTCCTATCAAGAAAAGGAAGAAGGATTGAAATCCTTGTCTCACTGGTTTTTTGTCATATTTAAGATTATGATTTGTATGGTTAAGTCCTGTATATGATTATTCTTGATCATTTACAAGGTATTTTATAAAGTTGGTTCAATAGAGATACATGACAAACTAGTGTCCACATTAACAAATACTGTGTTAACAGCCATCATTAAAGGTAAAACCTGCCTGAGTAGTTGAGGAAAGGCTTTTCTTGTCTCTGAATCAGAAGTAAAGGTACAATATTCACATAGACATTTCAAGCATTGTGATTCATACAAGAAAAATCCCTAACAAGGGGGAGATTTTTGGAGATTTGATTCTGAACAGTTGATTGATTGTATATTTGTCATTGATGACAACATATAATACACAACAACACTTCTGTATGTAATTATCCATATGATGACATGAAGACTTGCATGGATAGATATATGTTGTTGACATGTTTATTATGCTATGTTCATACACACAGACCTAGATATGATGTTTCAATAAAGATATGTAATTTTGTTATTGACGGTTACAGTTCTGGAGGCATAACGGTTTAAGGCCAACATATGTAACGTGTTTATTGAATTGTGCCTATCTTTAGGATATGCATGTGTATATTCATAATGAGTTAATATTTGTTGATATTAATCTAAAGGTGCAAACATATTTGAATAAGATTGCAAAGTTATGATTAAATTGGTGAAGCCGACCTAGTGAAGCGACGCGTCTATTCATTTTATACTTGCATGGTTGTAATTATGCTTGCACACTTAGTAGAGCCAAAAAGGATGCTAAGAAGAGTTTTCCTATAGGTCCCATGATCTCATACTTGGTGTATATACTTATTGAAGGTCATTTGTGATAAGAAGAGTTGCAAAAGCCAGAGATAAGAAAAGGAGAGCAGATTGCTAAAGCAGCAGAGCTATATTTATCATATGTTGATAATATAGATATTAAAGTAGAAGCTTTCAAAACATAGAGAAGATTGTTGTAGTACTTTACAAGAGGTTAAAGCATCGGTGCACAAAAGGAACTGATCAAACAAGAAGTGTCACAAATAGCAATTCGCCTTGTTGATATAGTGTGTATCAAATAACCAGAAGGTTGTAGCCTTCACCACTTGGATAGTGAGTCCTTGGACAGTGAGTCCACCACCCCTAACAGGGTTATTGTAAAAGACTCCTAATAGGGTCAGACCCTTAACTAGGTCACTATACTACAACATTGTAATGAACAACTCCTAATAGGGTTGCATGATCTTTAACAGGGATTACTACAAACAGTATAATTCTTTGTGGGTACTAATTCCCACCGGTGTTTTTACCATTTGGTTTCCCCGTAACCAAATTGATGTGTTGTGTAATGTGTTATCTGAATGTGCATTTACTTTGTATCAATCTTAATTAATAAGTATAAGATAAAGATAAATTTGTTGATAACTAATTCACCCCCCCCTCTCAGTTATCCCTGAAGTATTCTAACACCATAGAATAGGAGGTAGATGCCTCATTATTTTTAGGTGGAGGTGTTGAAGCAGGGCCTTTATCTTTCTGACTCTAGGTCAATACTATATAAGAGGTCCCATCTATGGTAACATAACATGTTGCTTCTTATTCTTAATCCAATTCATACTCTAAATATAAGTTTTTAGACTCGCCATGTGAGTATGAATCTTGTTTAGCTCCAGACACCCCAACATTCCACTCATCAGTCTGATGCATTTTCCAAGCATGAGCTACATAGGGGAAGCTTTCTCCATTGTGATTTGTAGTTAGGTGGAAGGCACACATGTTTCCTCTTTTAGTAGGAGCTTCTATAGCTAGCCTCTATGGTGGAGAAGTTAACTGTAATTCCTTTCCATCAACATTCCTCCCCTCGTTGCTTCTCCCAGGCTGCACCTAAAAGTTTCATAGGTAGGGATTATTAAATCTGGGAAGTTGCCTCTTGAAGGAAATGAATTCATTGGACAATTTTTGAATCATATCATCTAATGTTGTAGTATTACTACTACTAGCTCTAGATTGTATCTCTCTCTTCCATTTCCCAGATGAGATCATATGGTCTTCAAGCTCTACATTAGTTCTTTGTGTGACATCCAGATCTAGGGGGTTCACTCTTCTTAGATCATAATTGATTTCTGGTGGCATAGCACTTATGAAGAATGTTTTCAAATTTCCCATCGTAGGTCTGTCAGCTATTGGGATACGATTTACAAGCTTATTGAATTTAGCTATAAAATACCTCATACTGATGCAAGGTTCTTTCTTGATGGAATTTAATTGTGTCAATAGGGGATGCTCGTCTTTAGTAGTTTTAAACCTTCTTTCAAAGGTAGCTCTCATGGAGGCCCAATCTATGATAGAAGAATTAGGTAAGTGGTTAAACCAATTGGTAGAACCCTCAATGAGGGTCTCAACAAATAATCTGTTGGCCACATCCTCTTCTCATACTACTAGGATATTAACTGAAGCAAACAAGGAAACAATGTGCTCGTCTGTAGATACTTTCCTGTCTCCAAAAAATTTAAAAAATTTCTTTCTAGAACCTAAAGGAAGAGGATTGTATGCTGCTAATTATAGGGGCCCAACTGCAGTGGCCCAAGGGAGATCCATTGCTACTTGGGGTAGATAGGGTGTTAGGTTAATAATAGGAGGAGAAACTACTTTGTGTAAAGTTAACACTTGGAAAGTGGTGGAAAAAAAAGTAGATTGCTTAGGGGGTGAAGGAGGTCTGCTCTGGCTCCTTGCTGTTCTATTTCCTTGGCAAGGTACTTCCAGAAGAGAAAAGTTAATATCCACAAGTATTTCAAAGGCTGGGTCTGTACTACCTTCCTTCTTTGTGCTCCTAAGGAATCTTTTAGGTTCCAGGTTTTTGACTAATTTTGTGGCCTTGCTTTTCTCTCTGCTTGGCATTGTGCCCTTCTAAGATTTCTCCTTCGAATGGCTCCTTCAAGTGATTCTCCTCTAGCTTCTTCTTGTTCTAGCACTTGATCGACATTTCTATAATTCTTGGTGCTTCTTCTTTATCTCCAGACAAAGTTATTTAGCAAGGAAATAAGATCCTCTTGATTATCTTGGAATCCAAGGTTTGGTTGGAGTACAAAAATTATATTTTCATGGGGAACCACCATCTTTCTCCATATGATGCTTCTAGTATTACGACTATTTGTCTCCCCATCAGAGTCACCAAAAATATGTTTGTAAATAGATTGTTCTTCTTTATTATAACTCTAAAACACCCAAATATTGAAGAAGCAATTGAATACAACAATTGGGAAATTCCAATTGTAAACTAATTTCCTTGTGAATTTAAGGGTACAACTCCCTTATATGAATTATTTTTACTGAATTTTTCTCTTTCCTAATTTAACAGGGGTATGTTCTATACCCAAGAATAGAAGAGGTAAACCAAGCTAAACCTAGGCAAGAAATAGCCCAGGCAGGATAAATTCAACTCTAAATCTAGTCGATTTTGAGGTTTCATCAATTAGATTAACTCCCAAAACTGGTAATGCGTGAAAAACTACTAAAAATGTATATGCAAGACTAAAGATTAATGATGAAATGACAATTAGTCGATCTATATCACAGAAACATTTCTCAAACCTAGGATAACAATAGATTTTCCCCCTAATTAATTGTATCAAATCATAATACATAACTCCGGTTTGAATACAAATTGTAAATCTAACTTCAAAGAAACATTCAAATTCAATAGAAAGAAAAATACAATGCAATGGAACAGTTAAAGAAATGGTATTCAGACACACACAATTGACTCCGCAAAATGCTATCCTTCATACAAAAATTTAGCTGACCTTTGTATTAACTTTTAGTATAGTACATATAGAGTTTGAGTCTTGACCGTTACAAAAAGAGTAACCAAAATGGTTCAAATTCTTTCAAGCAGGAATGATAAACAAAGGTTTATCCATTACAATATCTGTTGGAATACTCCCAAAGGATAACTAAGAGGGGGGGGGGTGAATTAGTTATCAGCTATTTTAATTATTTTCTTCTCTTAGATATAAATTTTCATAAATAAAATGCATATTCAGATAAAACAATAGAGAACACAACAATTTTTGTTATGGGGAAACCAAATAGGTAAAAACCCTGGTCAAAATTAGCACCTACAAAGAACTATACTTAAGTATAATAATCCTTGTTAGAAGATCTTGTAACCCTGTTAGGAGTTGTTCTTTACAAAGAAATAAGTACAGAGACCTGGTTAATGGTCAAACTCTGTTAGGAGTCTTTTACAAGTAACCCTGTTATGGGTGAGGACTCATTGTCCAAAAGCTCACTGCTAAAATGGTGAAGGCTGCAACCTTCAGTAGAATAGATATACACTATATCTTATAGACAAATTGTTTGAGTAGACTAGATGTCTTGATGAGTTCCAATGAAATGTAATCTTCTTTTGTTTCTTCACATAGTTCTTCAACTTATTCTGTTTGGCTTTCTGCTCTCTTTTGTCTATTCTTTTTCACTTCATTTTCACGCTTAGCAAACAAAATTGAACTACTATATGTATCTTCACCAAGGATAAGTTCACGAAGGTATCTAGGAACACTTCATCAACTTATTTGTCAGCTTAATTAACCACGCAATCAAAGTTAGAACCACAGAAATCAAACTAAATAGACGCAATGCTTTACAAAGTCGGCTTCACCAATTTTACTCAACTATCATGATTCTATTAAAACATGCTTGGTGCCTTTGTATAATCATCACTAAATCATAACTAAACATTAATACAAACATGCATATCTCAAAGATAGGTGCAACTGAAGAAACATTATATTTACGTCAGATCTTAATAGATTATCTTCAGACATTGTAACTGTCATAACAGATTAACGTAACTCAACTACAACTTCATATCTGTCTTGGCATGAATGCACATAGCATCTATAAATGTATACAACATGGAAATAAACATGCATAGCCCCAGCACATCTATACTAATAATTTCATATAGAATAATGTTGTATATTATATGTTGTCATTAATGACAAACATACAATAAATTATTTTCATAGAATAAAATCTCCAACAATCTCCCCCTTTGACATTGATGGCAACATATGATAACATAAACTCAAAGTGTCTTCCTTATTTTTACAATCTTCTCAATATCCTCATCAAAAGTTCCTCTTCACTGCTATTGCTCTTCTAACTGTATACTCCCCCAGAGTATATGCTCCCCCTTACTAATAGTCCCCCTTTGACATCAATGGAAAAGGGTGTTAAACACCATTACGCAAGTAGAGTAGGCAACCATTCATCAGTCACCAAGGATTGATGTACTTGCTACAAATTCTAATCATACTTAGGAAAGGGAATTACTCCCAGCTTCTCCCTAAGATACTCAAAATTATCTTTTGATAATGGTTTTCTAAAAATATCTGCTAATTGTTCTTTAGTGCTCACATACTCCAACTTTACTTCTCTATCTACAACTTTTTCTCTTAGAAAGTGGTATTTGATCTCAATGTGTTTTTTCTTTGCGTACATCACAGGGTTCTTTGACATATTTATAGTACTAGTGTTGTCACATTGAATACTAATAGGATAATCAATCTGAATACCAAAGTCTTTATTCATCTGTTTGATCCAAACCATTGTTCAGAAATTCAATGTTGCTTCAACATACTTGGCCTCTGCTATTGACTGAGAGATACAATTCTGATTTTTATTTGTCCAAGTGACTAATTGGTCTCAAAGAAATACTGTTCTTCCTGATGTACTCTTTCTGTCATCAATACAACCTGTCTAATCCGTATCAGTATACACATGAAGTTATATATCCTTTAAGTTAGGGTACCATAAACCATAGTTTATAGTCCCTTTTAAGTATCTAAATATTATTTTAATTACCATTAGGTGATTTTGCTTGGGTTCAGCTGCAAATCTTCCAACCATGCCAACTGCATTAGAAATATCAGGTGTAGATTGAGTAAGATATATGAGTTTTCCAATCATAGACTTGTATAGAGTCTTGTCAACTATTGTGGAATCATCATCTTTAGAAATCTTGCTTTCTATTATCACGGGGGTGCTTACTGGTTTGCAATCTTCCATTTTTGAAAGTCTTCAATACCTTCTTCACATACTTAGACTAATTTATGAATATACCTTTGTCTGTTTGTTTTACATTCAATCCAAGAAAATATTTTATAGGTCCAATCATGCTCATTCCAAACTCACTTTTCATTTCTTTGGCAAATTTTGCACTAAGTTTGTGATTACCTCCAAAGATAATGTCATCAACAAAAATAGCAATGAGTAGTAATCCTTCATCTATTTCTCTTATGAATAAATTACAGTCTGCTGCTCCTTTTCTGAATCCTATCTTTGTTAAGTAACCATCAAGTCTCTCATACCAAGCCCTTGGGGCCTGTTTAAGTCCATAAATTGCTTCCTTTAGTCTGCATACCATGTCTGGTTTTTTTGAAAGTTTGAATCCTTCAGGATGCTCTATGTTGACTTCTTCCTTCAGGTCACCATTCAGAAAAGATAACTTGACACCCATTTAATATACTTTAAAGTTCTTGAATGTTTCATAGGCCAAAAACAACTTGCTAGCTTCCAGTCTACTCACAGGAGCAAATGTATCAGTGTAGCCTATTCCTTCTCTCTACGCATATCCTTTACATACTAATCTTGCTTTGTTCCTTACCACTGTGCCTTCTTCATTCATTTTGTTCCTAAATATCCACTTTGTTTGAATCATGTTCTTGTCTTGAGGTCTAGGAACCAGTTCCCATGTTTCATTATTTATTATTTGATCTAATTCTTCTTGCATGGCACTTTGCCAATCTGAATCTTTGCATGCATCTTCAACACTTAAGGGTTCAATCTGTGAAATTAAGCATACCTCTTCATCAGTGGTTGAACCTTTTTCTCTAGATCTTGTAAATACTTTAGCGCTCTGATCTCCAATGATATCTTCCTTAGAGTAGTATTTGGATGTGTATTTTGAGTTCTTAGGAATGATACTTTCATTTTTAATCTGTGATTCCTCTTCACTTGGTTTAGGATTGTTACATGAAACATCAATACAGTCAAACATTTCTTCAATAACTATGTCCTTATTGATGGGTCTAGGACCATCTTCAATCATCGGAGCATAGTCATAATATCTTTCATGAATCATAAAATTTGCATCAATCTTCACATGAGTACTTTCAATGATCTTCTTTAATCTGAGATTAAAACATCTATATAGGCTTTTCTTTTAGTAGAGTAACCAAGAAAAATACCTTCGTTGCTTCTAGCATCAAACTTGTCAATGCTATCATCTCTCTTCATGTAGCATAGTTTGCTTCCAAAGATTCTAAAGTATTTCACAGTACGTACATTATCAAACAAAAGTTCATAGGGTGTCTTGTCTATGCCTAGCCTCAATTATATTCTATTGATAGTATAGACTGTTGTATTGACCATATCTCTCCAATAGGTATGGGCAACCTTTCCTTCTATCATGATAGTGCGTGCTGTGTCAAGTATTATTTTGTTCCTTCTTTCTGCAATCCCATTCTTCTGAGGGGTTCTAGGTGCACTTAACTGTCTCTTGATTCCATGTTCTTCAAAGTAATTATAAAACTAGTCAGAGGTGAATTCTCCTCCTCTATCAGATCTTAGACATTTTTTTTTAATCCAGACTCATTTTCAACCTTAGCCTTGAACACTTTGAATTTCTCAAAAGCTTCAGATTTGTCTTTTAGGAATGCAACCCATGTCATCCTTGAGAAATCATCAAAAAACAAAATGAAATACTTTTCTCCATAGTAAGATCTTGTTTGAGTAGGTCCACATAGGTGTGTATGTATCAGATCTAATTTTTTTTCAGCAAAGTCTTGTTTTCTCCTGAATGAGGTCCTCACATGCTTCCCTATCACACATTCCTTGCACATGGTGTCAACTAGTCTTGCAATACTTGGAAGGTCTGTTACTGCCTTTACATTACTTATCTTGACTATGTTTTCAAAGTTGATATGACAAACACTCTTATGCCATAGCCAACTATCATCCACTTTTGCAACAAAATAACTTACTTTTGAATTGAACTGAAAGACATTACCTTTGGTCTTTGAGCCTGATGCAATCAGGTCTCCTTCTTTTTTATTAATGATGCACTAGTTATTTTTGAATTCCAAATGATATCCTTTATCAAGAAACTTTCCAATACTTAGTAAGTTATGATGTAAACCATCAACATAAAGAACATCATTTGTCTTATTCTTTCAATCTAAGGTTATAGAACCTCTGCCTATGATAAGTTTGGGAGTGTTATCTCCAAATCTAACCATGCTACCCTTGTATTTATCTAAATGTACAAATCTATCTTTATCTCCTATCATGTGGTGTGAAAATCCACTGTCAATGATCCAGTCAGTTCTAATGTCATCTTTTGAAACTAATGCTAAATCTTGTGCTTTTTCTTCATCTTCTTTATCCATTTCTTCAAGCATATTCTCAATTTCTTTAATGGAAATGAACCCAATTTTGTCTTCTCCTGAATCATCATTGGTTACCCCATCTTAAACATGATAACATTCCTTACTATACCTGGGCTTGTAATATGATCTAATCTTCTTGACTCTTGTAGGACACTTGGATGTAAAGTGACCAACTTTGTTGCATGAAAAACATTTGAATGGTAGATGTCCTTTATATTTCCCTTTACATTTCCTTTCTTTCTTGGCAATCATAGAAATGATTTATTCTAGTTCTGTATCCACTTCTTCATTACTACTAGAGCTACTTACAAATTTCTTGTTGTGGACTGAGGCTTTGAAAGTTGTCTCACTTTTGGGTTTTGTCTTCAATCTTGATATCTCAAATGCAGATATTTTCCTGATCAAAGTCTCTCTCTTGAAGTCTTTTGAAAATTGCATGGTCTCATCTAATATATCGATCTTTCTCTCATAGTTTTCTGTCAATGTGGTCATTAGTTTTTCCATTATATCATCCTCTGAAATTTCTCCTTTATTGTTCCTAATACCCAAAACTTCTCTGATTGTAGGCTCTGATGTTTTCTTCAGGTAGCATCTCTAATTTTTTGTATCTTTTCTTCAATATCTTTCTGCATGCATTCTTTTCTTGGATGTCTCCTTAAAACATATCTTCTAAGTATTTCCAAATAGAGTATACTTTATCTACCTTCTTGATCTCATAAAATTAACTGTTGGATAGGGCACTAATTAGGGCTTCTTTAGTGATTGGATTTTGAGTGAACACTTCCTTTTGTTTTATTGTAGAGTCTTCTTCTGCAAGGTCTTTCAAGGTGGAACTTCAATTTCTAGAGTGGCAATCTCATAGATCTCAAATCCAATGCACTGAAGATGTGTTATCATTTTGTTCTTCGAGTCAAAATAGTTTTCTCCATCAAACTTAGGACTCTCTTTTCTAAAGTATGCCATATGATCTACTTTAAGCTATTAGGCTTTCTCTCCAAGGCACTTATCTTTGATACCAATAGTTGGAATAGTCCCAAAGGATAACTGAGAGGGGGTGAATTATTTATTATCTATTTTAATTCTTTTCTTCTCTTAGATATAAATTATCATAAAGAAAATGCACATTCAGAAAACACAATAGAGAACACAAAAATTTTGGTTACGGGGAAACCAAATAGGTAAAATTCCCGGTGGGAATTAGCACCCACAAAGAACTATACTTGAGTATAATTATCCCTATTAGAAGATATTGCAACCCTGTTAGGAGTTGTTCTTTACAATGCAATAAGTACAGAGACCTGGTTAAAGGTTGGACCCTATTACGAGTCTTTTACAATTAACCTTGTTAGGGGTGAGGACTCACTGTCCAAAATCTCAATGCTAAAACGGTGAAGGCTGCGATCTTTAGTAGAATAGATATACACTATATCTGATAGATGAATTTTTTGAGTAGACCCACTATCTTGATCAGTTCCAATGAAATTTAATCTTCTTCTATTTATTTTGTCTAGCTTTCTGCTCTCTTCTGTCTATTCTTTTTCACTTCATTTTCACACTTAGTGAATATAAATGAAATTCTATATGTATCTTCACCAAGGGTAAGGTCACGATGGTATCTGGGAACACTTCATCAACTTCTTTTTCAGCTTAATTAACCACACAATCAAAGTTAGAACCACACAACTCAAACTAAATAGATGCAACGCTTCACAAAGTCATCTTCACCAATTTGACTCCAATATCATAATTTTGTTAAAACATGTTTGGTGCCTTTGTATAATCATCACTAACTCATAACTAAACATTAATAAAAACAGACATATCTCGAAGATAGGCACAACTCAAGAAACATTGTATTTATGTCGGCTCTTGACAGATAATCTTCATACACTGTAACTGTCATAACTGATTAACATAACTTGACTGAAACTTCATATCTAACTCATCATGAATGCACATAGCATCTAGAACATGTATACACCATGGAAATAAACATGCATAGCTCTAGAACATCTATACTGATAATTTCATATAGAATACTATTGTATATTATATGTTGTCATCAATGACAAACATACAATTAATTATTTGCACAGAAGCAAATCTCCAACAATATCATCAAAATTTGGCACAAAGTGGGAATATATCTAATTTTCAATTTCATTCCCTTTGCCTAATTTTTCCCTATAGGTGGTGACAACTGTACTAACTCAGATGAGTTCTTTGTGCCTGCTGACATGGACATTGGTATATCGGATAAGCCACCTGGAATGTTCCTTGGCTAGGCTATTAATTGCATCCTTCCAATATTTTAACTCTTCCATGGCTTTATAGATACATCCACTCATCTACTGGAGCTTTGGCACCTTTTCCAAATGGGTGGAAGACTTCTCTGACAGATTATGCTCATAATCAGAAAATGATTTGTGCATATTAGCCAATCCGATCATTTCTTTGCCTTGTCTACTTTTCTGTGATTCTATGTGCTAACCTTGAAGAATCCTAAAGTCTTTACTCTATTCCTCCTTGATCTTAACATCTACTTGTTGCAACTCTATCTTAGCCTGAATGATCATCAATTTTAAACTCTAGAATTTGAAGCCATTCGATTAGAGGTTCATCTCCTTTCTGTAGAATCTTGGCTTTCAATGCCTCCTTGGTCTTCATCTTTACTGCCACATGAAGAGTCACTATGCATTCTTGACACTTTGCTCTCTTAGATGCGAGAGTTTTCAAATTCTTCTCAATATTTCTCCTTTCTATTTCCAGTCTTAAGAGAGAATTACCCAATTTCTCAACAACTACCAATCCTTCAAAATTTGAGTCTCTTGACCCATCCCTTGCTAATCTGCGCAAAGTGCCTATCTTCTTGCAATTTGGATATTATGGCTTGATTCTCTGTGGCACTGGGATCGAAAGTGGTCTGAGTATTGAGAATACTAGGAACTAGAGTGACCACCTACCGAATGAAATTAGTTAGTTCACTGACTTTGGCCTTAAGCTATACTTTAGCTGTTTTAAGTTCTTCCAGCTCTTCTTCAATTACTAAATTAGTGGATTTCCACCAATCCACTTTGGTATCATGTCGAGCTAAGCCCATGTCAAATGAGTGTAGTTTTAAATCTAAAGAGGTTAAATCTTCAAACATGCCCTCCTTCGTGGGTTTCACAACCTCCATAGTGAAGTGCTCAGTTTCTGGATCCTGGCCCAATGTGGACAACAAATTTACTTTATTATCTTTTTTTGTAGTGGCATGGGTTTGCAAGGCTCAAGCTAAAGTATCCTTGCTAGAGATCCTTCTTCTACCCTCTTTCTTTTTCATTCTAGAGTCTTCTCTATCCATGAATCAGTGCTGGTGATCTTGGTGGAAGAGACCAACTCCTCTATAAACAGTTTCCTAATAATTGGAGGAGTAGACTTTGGTCTTGAAGCAAATGGATTTATGAAGGTAGGGGAAGGGGAAACCAATTTGATGACCTGAACTGCCTCTTGTTGCTTCTCAACCCTCTCATTTGATTCTATGGCTGAAGTATTGGATGTATCCTCAACCACCTCTACTACAATAGGGGACCCTCGCCTTGGAGTATCTTGGGTCAAAGTGTTAGCTGGTGTATCTATAGTGACTGCTTTAGCTAATTGCTTAGATCCTGCACCTTTGGTGGGTTCTTCTATCGACCCAAGATCTAGAAGAGGACCTTCTCCACATGTCTTCTTTGGTTGAACTTATTTTTTAGAAGGTTCATCACCTCCCCCTGCTGGCTGGGTTGATCCTTTAGTAATAGTTGGAATTGTTTCTGATGAAGTTTCTATAGTGCCGTAAGTATCTTTTTCCAGGGTTCGCTGAGCTAGAGGCTTCCTTTTTGACCTTTTTCTTCATCTAGTGGTCCATTCAACCTATTGCTCCATGCTTTTTTAAATGCCACTCATTTGAGTTTGCAAGTCAATGATATCTTGATCTAACACGGGCTTGGAACTGATAGGAGTGAGCTTTATCTTGTTTAGATATTTATTGTCATACATGTGGTTTCCATCATCTGCTAGCCCCTCCACTGCTATGTTAACTCTAAACTTTTTGATTTGTTCAATAGTTAACCTGGCGTAGAATCTCTCTTTACTCTTCAAATCATCTCTACAATTGGCCCAGTAGTCTTCAATATCATCTACATGATGGATAGCTAGGCTCATTTGCAGGTAGTCACAAGCATAATTAACAGGATCATATTGTGGCTTCAGAACATCATAGGTTTCTAGTGAAAACCTCTTTGAGAATGTCTTTAGAACATTCTTCGCCTCAGACTAGGACGCACAACTGTAAGCTATGATAGTCATGGGGAAGTCATAGCCCTTCTTCTTAGCATCAACATAGATCAAATTCACTTGGAGTTCTTTTCTCATCACCTCCACTAGCACGATCATATTAGTAGGATATCTGGGTAGCTTCAAAGGGAAGTCGTTGAATCCAACAAGATGAATGTATGAGAATTCTGCAAATTAAATGAAATAATATCCAAACTAGTTGATAAAAGCCATGTCCTTGGGAGAGAATCTCCTCTCTGGGAAACCCTATAGTTCCCTGCACAGTCTCATTGTAAATGCATCACTAACTTGGAGATACTCAACATAACTATTGTGCAATTGCAAAGAGGGGAAAAATTTGTAGCTCTTAACATCTTTAGGAAATTCCTCTAATCTAGGGAGGCCTGGTCAAATTTGGATCATAGCTAGAATATATAAAAGGACTAAAGACATAAAACATTCATTCTGACGCTTAGCTCTATTTAGGGCATCCAAGAGGTTCTCACTTACCATAAGGGCACAATCAATGAAGTGATGTTTGGAACATATTACCTGAACCAGGAAGAAATGTTTCTTGACAAAATTAAGTGCCTCACTCTCACCTCTAATTTTGTGAAACAATATTAGAATATCCACAATATTTGGCTTCAGGTTCGTACCATATAATTTTTTGGGTAGCTTTCCCTTGACGCTCCTAGGCTCTTGAAACCATGCCTTCATTATTTCCTTCTTCCATACTGACTTCATTGGGCAGAAGAATCTGTTTGGTATAGGGTTGTATCGGGCTATAGATTCTCTAACTAGCTTAGGAGCTTGAACTGCAATGAGAAAAGTGGCAGCCTCAACTAACCCACTTTCCTTCAACTTCTTAGTGATAGGGTGCATTTGATCATCTTTCAATCTGTTCTAAAATTTTTGCATATCAAAGAAATTCAAAGAGGTGTCTGTGATCTTATGCCAGTTAGAGGTGATGTCACTCATTCCATTGAATCCCATAAATTTGGAATCCATGCTTTGAATGATTTGATTTGGTAATTAGGAATATCTCTCAAGAATGTAGGGGCAAAGAATAAATAATATCAGAGGCTTCGAATTCAAACAATTTTTCAAACAAATTGTAGCTTATATTTGCAACCTTGAACTAATTTTATAACTTTTGAAAAGACCCAAGCATTAATGAAAAAGTTCATCATGAAGTAAAATGAATTTATTTGAATTAATTAATTTTCTCCCACTGGCCTTTAGGAAACATCTTTTCAATTTAGTAACCGTAACAATAACTTTCTTGAAGTAGTAGAAAATTACTTTTCCACTTCTCCTTTGGATGGAGAAATGCTTTTGGTGTGCTCTCTGTTCGAAAATCTGTCGAAGAAATTTTTTATCCTATTAAGATGGTAAAATGATATGTGTTGATTTCATCAGCTTTCATCATGCCTTGGGTCACTCAGGAGATCAATTCCTCTACATAAATCCTCTATTTTAATGGTTTGGCAGAAAACATACTCTGTAGGTCTAAACCCGCCTCTTGGAGTAGTGGACAAGCCATTTTCTGCTTTTCCACCAGCAAGCTTACTTCTTAAATTCTTCTCTATTCAATCATTCCTCTCAACCTATAGAGATGTATTTCAAATGCAATAATCTTTCTAAGCCCAAATCATCCACTTTAAAATAACACTGACTACTGAGCCATCATGGAATAGTCATCTACGAAAAATGCACTCTGCTAGTGATTTTCTGCCAGTGGAGAAGCCTGAAACCAATTTTGTGCCATTGAAGCAATATGAAGTATAAAGCTACAAATTACAAAATCACAAAAGATAAATGTTATAAATCTCTGAATTGTGACCTTTATCAAATTTGGGGTCTTAAACCTACCCGATTCAGTACGACTTTAGATACAAATTCCTGTGGCTCACAAAGAAGAAGTAAAATTGGGAAAATATTATAAAGGCCCCCTAGCCTAAGGGGAAAGCTAGACTTAGACTCCAAAAATTCACAACACTTTCAAGACCACTACTACATAAACATCCACTTTTGTCTAAAGATATGCAGACCAAAAGTGGGGCAACAAGGGGCGGCCCCCCCACAGGGTCCTGGTGCACCCAACCAATTCAGTACCTTCAAACCCACACAAAATTAAATGCCTATTCTAATTAGTTTTCAGGTGGCTCTCCAATCATCTGTCTAGCCTCTCTGGTTTCTTAGGTCCCATTCCATCCCCTTGGGTGCTTTGTCCATCCTTTGGGGTGCTTTGTCCATCCCCTCTGGGTGTGGTTTTGATTTGGAACTGCTAATGGCCTCGTATATCTCCCTCCATCCAGATTACGCAGCTAGATGGCCTTGTCATAGCCAACTTCCCAAACATTATCCTTGGGTATATTTTTTATGGCTATCCAAAGACTGGGAACCATAAATTCTATAGGGACCACAATCGCTGGCCCGTACATAAGAAGGAGAATAAAGAATTTGAAGGCTATGGCCATGGGGTTTCCATCCATTGCCAACACAAGCATCATTACCAAATTTTCCCCTTTAATTTTATCTCCTGGTATGCGGGTGTGGGTTCCTCCTCCTTAAATCTTAACATGTTACAAGATGGTGTGAAGAACTAATAATCTTCCATCTTCCAATGAAAGAGGCCATTCATTGAATCTTCATAATCCCCACAACATTCTTCCAACTCCAAAACCCCTTCATCATTTGACTCCATTCTTCTTTTCCCTCTGTCTTCTCCCAATTGATCTTCTTCAGATTCTTATTCTGAAGATGCTAACTCCTCCCTCACCATTTGTGTGCAGAGTTCAATCATGTACTTCCTCCTGACTTTCTCCATGGTGAGTGTGCACTACTTCTAGTTGTGGTTCACCATCGCCGAGCTAAGCAACCCTCATCCCAAAATAGCATCGTACCCATTTTTCTTTAGTGGGATCACCACAAAGTCGAGTACAAAGGGTTGTGTCCCAATAATCATGTATTGAGCCATGAGGGTTCATATAGGTTTGATGCCATGCTTGTCCACTCCTAATAGGTTTATTTTCAGAGGCCATAGAATGGGTTTCCCAAACTTTTTCCATGTCTCCTCTGAAAGTACATTTACTCAGGACCTGTCATCTACAATGGTGTATGTGAGACTGGTGCTAAGGATATGTTGGAGATTTAATTCTAAACAGTTGATTGATAATATGTTTGTCATTGATGACAACATATAATACATATTAATACTTATCAATATGATGGCATGAAGACCAGCATGGATAGATACATGTTGTTGACATGTTTACTATGCTATGTTCATAAACGCGGACTCAGATATGAAGTTTCAGTTAAGATATGTAATTCTATTATTGACGGTTACAGTTTTGGAGGAATAACGGTTTAAGGCCGATGTATGTAATGTCTTGATCAAGTTCCTCCTATCTTCAGGATATGCGTGTGTATATTCATGATTAGTTATGTGTTGTTGATTTTGTTCTGGAAGAAGATTACAAAGTTATGATTAATTTGGTGAAGCCGACTTGTGAAGCGACGCGTCTATTCAGTTATTACTTGTGCGGTTGTAATTATGATTGCACACTTAGTAGAGCCAACAAGGATGTTAAGAAGAGTTGTCCTACAGGTCCCATGATCTCATACTTGGTGTATGTACTTAGAGAAGGTCATTTGTGATAAGAAGAGTTGCGAAAGCCAAAGAATGACAAGAAGAGAAAAGTGTTGATGTAGCAGAGCTATAATTATCATATGTTGATAATATAGATGTTTATGTTGAAGCATTCAAACTATAGATTAGATTGTTATATTTCTTTACAAGAGTTTAAAGCATCGTCGCATAAAAGGAAATGATCAGACATGTAGTGTCACAAACAACAGTTCATCTTGTTGATACAATGTGTATCAAATAACTAGAAGGTTGTAGCCTTCACCACTTGGACAGTAAGTCCTTGGATAGTGAGTCCTCCACCCCTAATAGGGTTATTTTAAAAGACTCCTAACAGATTCTGACCCTTAACCAGGTCACTATAAACTCCTAACAGGGTTGGAAGATCTTTTAACAGGGATCACTATAAACAGTATAGTTCTTTGTGGGTACTAATTCCCACCGGGGTTTTTACCATTTGGTTTCCTTGTAACCAAATTGATGTGTTGTGTAAAGTGTTATCTGTATGTGCATTTACTTTGTATCAATCTGGATTAACAAGTATAAGATAAAGATTTAAAGTTGCAGATAACTGATTCACCCCCCCCTCTTAGTTATCTCTGAAGTATTCTAACAATTGGTATCAGAGCCAAGCGCCTTGGAGAGAAATCCTAATAGCTTAAGGTAGATCAGATGGCATACTTTAGAAAAGAGATCCCTAAGTTTGATGGAGAGAACTATCTGGATTGGAAAAACAAAATGATAACACATCTACAGAGCATTGGATTTGAGATCTTTGAAATTGCTACACAAGAATTTTTAATTCCATCTTTGAAAGACCGTGCAAAGTATGATGCTACTAGAAGACAAAAGGAAACATTTAGCAATAATGCAATTACCAAAGAATCCCTAATCATCACCTTATCTGACAGTGAATTCTCTAAAATTGACAAAGCTTATAACTTATGGAAGTATTTAGAAGACATGTTTGAAGGAGATGTTCAAGCAAAGAATGCACACAGGAAGACATGGAAGAAGAAATACAATAGCCTTGAGATGTTTCCTAAAGAGAACATTAGAGCTTATAATCAGAGGATAAATGAAGCAGTATTTGAAATCAGAAACAATGGAGGAGAAATTTTAGAAGAAGATATAATGGATAAGCTATTAACTACTTTGACATCAGACTATGAAAACAAGATTAGTATTCTAGAAGAAACTATGCAGTTCTCACAAGACTTCAAGAGAGAGACTTTGATCAGCAAAATCTCTGCATTTGAGATATCAATATTGAAGGATGAACCTAAGAATGAAACAGCCTTCAAAGCTTCAATCCATGGTAAGAAATCCTCACACATCTCTAGTCATAATGAGAATGAAGAAACTGATGAAGAATTAGAAGAGATAATTGCCATGGTTTCTAAGAGACAAAAGAAAGGAAAAGGAAAGTATGAAGGACAACTTCCATTCAAGTGTTTTTCATGTAATAAGATTGGTCACTTTGCATCTAAGTGTCCCACAAGAGTCAAGAAGTTCAGATCTGATTACAAACCTAAGTATAAGAAGGAATGTTACCATGCTGAAGAAGGTTTAACTAATGAAGATTTAGGAGAAGATGAAATTGGATTCATTTCCCTTAAAGACATGGAAAGGTTTCTTGAAGATATAAACATTATAGATAAAGAAGAAGAACAAGAATTAGCCTTAATTTCCAAAGTAGATGTCAGAATTGATTGGATCATTGACAATGGATGCTCACATCACATGACAGGTGATAAAGACAGATTTGTTCATCTAGACAAATACAAAGGTGGTATCATTAGATTTGGAGATAACACTCCTAAACCTATCATAGGCAGAGGATCCATCACTTTGGATGGAAAGAACAAGACAAATGATGTTCTATATGTTGATGGATTACATCATAACTTGTTGAGTGTTGGACAACTACTTGACAAAGGCTATCATTTGGATTTCAAGGACAACAAGTGCATCATTAGCAACAAGGATGGAGACATGATTGCATCAGGCTCTAAAACAAAAGTTAAATCTCAATTTAGATGTAAGTTGCTTTGTTGCAAAAGTAGATGATAGTTGGTTATGGCACAAAAGATTATGTCATATCAATTTTGACAATATAGTAAAGATCACTAATGTCAAGGTAGTCAGAGACCTACCAAGCATTGCAAGACCAGTTGACACAATATGCAAGGAATGTGTTATGGGTAAACATGTAAGGAGTTCATTCAGAAGCAAGCAGACCTCAACTAAAAGCAAGTTGGACTTAGTGCATACATATCTATGCGGTCCTACTCAAACAAGATCATACTATGGTGAAAGGTACTTTATTTTGTTTGTTGATGATTTTTCTAGGATGATGTGGGTTGCATTCTTAAAAGAAAAGTCAGAAGCCTTTGAGAAGTTCAAAATATTCAAAGCTAAGGTAGAGAATGAATCTAGACTAAAACTAAAATGTTTAAGATCAAATAGAGGAGGAGATTTCACCTTTGACCAGTTTTATGACTACTATGAAGAACATGGAATAAAAAGGAAGTTGAGTTCCCCTAGAACACCTCAGCAAAATGGAATTGTAGAATGGAGGAATAGGATTATACTGGATACATCATGTGCCATGATGATTGAAGGAAAAGTGGCACACACCTATTGGAGAGATGCAGTGAACACAACAGTGTATACCATCAATAGAACTCAATTGAGACCAGGCATACACAAGACACCCTATGAACTATGGTTTGGTAATGCACCTACAGTAAAATACTTTAGAATATTTGGCAGGAAGTGCTACATCAAAAGAGATGACAATATTGGCAAGTTTGATGCTAGAAGTGATGAAGGTGTTTTTCTTGGTTACTCTACAAAAAGCAAATCTTACAGATGTTTCAACTTGAGATCAAACAAGATAATTGAAAGCACACATGTTAAGATTGATGAGAAGTTTATGATTCAAGAAAGGTATTATTATTATGCACCTTTGATTGAAGAAGAACCCAGACCTAACAGTAAAGATACTATGATTGAAGAAATGTTTGATAGTATTGATGTCTCATGCGATGACCCTAATTCAAGCAATGAAGAACAACATATTAAAAAGGAAGAAATTACACCTAAGATTCCTAAATTTACATCCAGATACCACTCTAAAAATGATATCATTGGAGATCAGAGCAGCAGTGTTTTAACCAGATCTAAAGCAAAGAATCTAACAGTGGATGAAGAGGTATGTTTACTTTCATAGATTGAACCTTTATGTGTTGAAAATGTTTGTAATGATTCTGATTGGAAAAATGCAATGGAAGAGGAACTAGACCAAATAATCAAGAATGACACATGGGAATTGGTTCCTTGACCAAGTGATAAAAATGTAATTAGAAAAAAGTGGATTTTTAGAAACAAACTGAATGAAGAAGGTACAGTAATAAGAAACAAAGAAAGATTAGTATGTAAAGGATATGCACAAAGAGAAGGAATAGAATACACTGATACATTTGCCCCCGTGAGCAGACTGGAAGCCATAAAATTATTATTGGCATATGCAACATTAAAATATTTTAAATTTTATCAAATGGATGTCAAATCAGCCTTTTTGAATGGTGAATTAAAAGAAGAAGTCTACATAGAACATCTTGAAGGATTTAACCTTTCAAATAGACCAGACATGGTATGCAGAGTAAAGAAAGCACTTTATGGACTCAAAAATGCCCCAAGAGCGTGGTATGAGAGACTAGATGGTTATCTCACCAAGATTGGATTCAACAAAGGAGCAATAGATTACAACTTGTTCATAAGAGAAACACCTGATGGATTACTATTAGTTGCCATATTTGTTGATGACATTATCTTTGGAGGTAATGACAATCTTAGTATAACATTTGCAAAAGAAATGCAGAATGAA
>MU223437.1:738517-765944 GCA_018584345.1 Thuja plicata | reverse complement strand
AGAATGAATTTGAAATGAGTATGATTGGTCCTATAAAATACTTTTTGGGATTAAATGTAAAATAGACAGACAAAGGAATATTCATTAATCAGTCAAAATATGTAAAGGAAATATTGAAAACCTTCAAAATGGAGGATTGCAAGCCAGTTGGTACTCCTATGTTCACAGGAAGTAAACTTTCAAAAGATGATGAATCCATAGCAGTTGATAAAACATTGTATAAATCTATGATTGGAAAGCTTATTTATCTAACTCAATCAAGACATGACATATCTAATGCAGTTGGCATTGTTGGAAGATTTGCTGTTGAACCCAAGCATAATCACTTAATGGCAATCAAGATGATATTCAGATATCTTAAGGGAACTATAGACTATGGTTTATGGTATCCTAAATTAGAGAATACACAACTTCATGTGTATGCTGATGTAGATTGGGCAGGTTGTATTGATGACAGGAAGAGCACTTCAGGAGGAGCAGTATTTCTTGGAGAAAAGCTGGTATCTTGGACAAGCAAGAAGCAAAACTGTATTTCTCAGACAACGGCAGAAGCAAAATATGTTGCAACAACACTAAATTATACAACAATTGTTTGGATCAAGCAGATGGTTAAATACTTTGGTATTCAAGTTGACTATCCTATTGTTATTCACTGTGACAACACAAGTACTATTAACATGTCTAAGAACCCTGTGATGCACGCAAAGAAAAAACACATAGAGATCAAGTATCACTTTCTGAGAGAAAAAGTTGCAGACAAGGAAGTGACATTGGATTATGTAAACACAAAATATCAGTTAGTAGACATTTTCATGAAGCCCTTAGCAAAGGATACTTTTGAGTATCTAAGGGAGAAGTTGGGAGCCATTCCCTCTCCTAAGTCTGATTAGAAAAAGTAGCAAATACATCAGTCCTATGTGACTAATGAATGGTTGACTACTCCACTTCTGGAGTAGTACCTATGTAGAATGGTTTATGGCACCCTTTGCCATTGATGTCAATAAGGGAGTATGTACCAGTAAAAACAAGACAAAAAAGGAACAAATACAAGGAGCTTATACTATGGGGGAGTAAAGGAACACAGTAGGGAAGTATGACAATGGGGGAGTATTCAGAGAATACATAGTACATGAAATTGCAACAATGTAGATGAATCTTTGTTGAGGATATTGAGAAGATTGTATTAGAAAGAAGACACCATGAACAAAATTTGTTTTTATATCATATGTTTCCATCAATGCCAAAGGGGGAGATTGTTGGAGATTTGATTCTGAATAGTTGATTGATAGTATGTTTGTAATTGATGACAACATATAATACATAGTGGTACTTCTGTATGTACTTATCAATATGATGACATGAAGACCAGCATGGATAGATACATGTTGTTGACATGTTTACTATGCTATGTTCATACACGCAGACTCAGATATGAACTTTTAGTAAAGATATGTAATTCTGTTATTGATGGTTACAGTTCTGGAGGAATAATGGTTTAAGGCCGACGTATGTAATGTGTTCATCGAGTTGCACCTATCTTCAGGATATATGTGTGTATATTGATGATTATTTATGTGTTTTTGATATTGTTCTGGAGGCACAAGACATGTTTCAAGAAGATTACAAAGTTATGATTAATTTGGTGAAGCTGACTTGTGAAGCGACATGTCTATTCAATTATTACTTGCACAGTTGTAATTATGCTTGCACGCTTAGTAGAGATGACAAGGATGTTAAGAATACTTGTCCTATAGGTCCCATGATCTCATACTTGGTGTATGTACTTATAGAAGGTCATTTGTGATAAGAAGAGTTGCGAAAGCCAGAGATTGACAAGCAGAGCAGAGTGTTGATGCAGCAGAGCTATATTTATCATATGTTGATAATATAGATGTTTATGTTGAAGCATTCAGAATATAGATTAGATTGTTATAATTATTTACAAGAGGTTAAAGCATCGGCACATAAAAGGAACTGATCAGACAAACAGTGTCACAAACAACGTTCATCTTGTTGATACAGTGTGTATCAAATAACCAGAAGGTTGTAGCCTTCACCACTTGGACAGTAATTCCTTGGACAATGAATCCTCAACCCCTAACAAGGTTATTGTAAAAGACTCCTAACAGGGTCTGACCCTTAACCAGGTCACTATACTACTACATTGTAATGTACAACTCCTAACAGGGTTGGAAGATCTTTTGACAGGGATCACTATAAATAGTATAGTTCTTTGTGCGTACTAATTCCCATCAAGGTTTTTACCATTTGGTTTCCCCATAACCAAATTGATGTGTTGTGTAAAGTGTTATCTATATGTGCATTTACTTTTTATCAATCTGGATTAATAAGTACAAGATAAAGATTTAAAGTTGCAGATAACTGATTCACCCCCCCTCTCAGTTATCTATGAAGTATTCTAACAGATACCTATCTCGACCACCACTGGGTGGCACCCACTATTCATGGGAAACAACATAGGATCTATGGTAAGACTTGGAGGATTTTTAGGTACCTGAAAAGGTTGTGATGGTGCTGTGTTAAGGATAGCCATCCTTAATTGAGGTATGGTTTCTAGGATGACGTGGAGTTTTACCGGCACTTATGTCTATAATAACTGCCTTAGGATGTTTTCATCCACCTTTGTGCTTGAGAAGTGGGTAGCTTCCTGGGTCTCCGTCTCTGTACGAGGATCCAAATATATTACCCTCTTTGCTTAGCCCCTTGTAATTATAAGCACGGTATTATCAATATCTATGAAGTTCACTCCCTTCAGACTATGTGCATCATTGTGGTCACCGGGACCACACTAGTGGCATAACTTCTATGGGGTGTCACCCATGTCACAATGCCTTGCAAAGTGGCCTCACTAATTGCAAGCTCGGCATTGGATAATTAGCCGACCCTTGGAGTCATATTGTATTCGAGTCCTTGTATTGGTGTTGTTGTTATTGGTTTTGATGCCCCTTCCACCACCATGTTGGTTGCCTTTGTAACTGCCTGATGTAGATGATTGCTCCTAGGTAAATAACACTTGTTGATTCCTTAATTTCATGTTGTATGGTCATTCCTTGGTGGAATGGCCCATGATCTGGAAAATGTCACAAAATGCATTTTTGGGGCACGACCCCTTCGTATGGCCGCTCTCCTTCTAGTTCGTACACCACATGTCATCTTCCTCCTTGTTGGTACCCCCTTTCATGGTTTTGAACTCCATTATTCTCTCCATGTCCTTTTGGAGTGCCATGACTTTTTTATTTGACTCACCATCACTACTACTATCATCTTCCATAGTGTCATCTTCGTCTGAAGAAGACTTGCTTCTTTTCTTCTTGGAGGTCTTTTGTTCACTCTCCAAGTCCAACGCCGTGTTATAGGCATCTTTGTATGAGGTGGGGACACTATCTTCATTTTCCTCCATACGTTGGATTTCAGGCCCTCCATGAACCATCTTTTCTTCAGGCCATTCACTGGCTAGCTCTCCATTTTTTTGACTAACTCCTTCAGTCGGTGACTGTAGGCCCACACAGTCTCCTTCTTGCCTTTTTTGGTACCGTATATCTCTAAAAAAATTTCATTGTCATCCCTCAGTAGTTGAAACTCCTTCTAGAATTCTTTCTTGAGTTCGTCTCTAGTGGTCACCATTGTTTTCTGCACATCAGAGTACCAGTCGATGGCTACCCCTCTGAGTGTGGTGGGAAACTATTTCAACCATTCTCCCTGGCTAGCAACTCCATTTGTAGACCAAATTGTCTCACACATATGAAATTTTGTACTGGATCTTCCTTTCCATCTCTGTGGAATTTTAGAAACTTCTCCTTGTTGGTCGCCATGTTTACTTTTCTAGGCACCGACTGTGTTTTTAGCACCAGTTGTGTTATAGGCTAGGATGGTACTATCCATGTTGGTACCCCAGAATTGTTTGGTATCATACCACTTTATGTCCCTAAACTACTGGAATTGACCAGGCCCGGTGGGCTACTATGATACACGTGCCCCTCAGTCACTTCAATACTTGCGATGGTAGCTGTATCCTGAGCCTCCCTCCGTGTGGCTTCCTCTTTTTCCTTCCTTTGGGCTTCTCTTGCTTCCGTCAATGGGGTTAAGGTTAAGGACCCAAAAAAGATCCTTTTTTCCTTTAGGCAATCCTCGTCACTTCTCTCAGCCTCCCGGTCAGATACCTCCAGACCCTCCCCTTCACTTACTCCCTTCGATAGTCCTTTGGCGCATCTTCTGTATCTCTCCCTTTGCTCGGCCTACTGTTTTGTGAGTATATATATTCTATCGTCTTGTTCCTCCTTGAGCTCCTTCATTCTATTTTTATTCAATTGATTGGGCATGAATTCTTTGCTCACTTCTCCACTAGGCAATAATCAACACATCAATTTTATTTTTTGCCTTCTCGAGTACATCTAGGCAGGGGCGCCAAATGTTTACCTGCTGGGGTAACCTAGTTTATTGGTGCATAGACGTTGTACAGAAATACAAATACATAAGATAGATCAAAAAATATATGAGTCTTTATTAATCATCTATAACTTGAGTACATTTACAATAGTCTCTATCAGCCTCTCTTTCGAATAGAAGTACAATGCTTATATAAATCCGAAGGGGTGTGACCGAACATCACCACTGATTCCTAACTATTGTCCGGTAGTAACTAAGTATCGTCGGCCACACATAATATAAGTAACACAACATAATGTAAATTCTATAGCTAACATTACACACATATATTATGGTGTAATTATAATATGCTAAACTAGGAATAAATCGGTATACAAATCATTACATAAGTTATTGCCATAAATGTTGTCATACCTATGCCTTATAGAGATGATCATCCTTGGTGATTTTTCTTCTCAGAGATAGTCTGAACCGTTGTAGCTTCCTCTTATTGTTTGGTTGTTTGAAATTCAAAAAATGGTTCCCATAGAAGATATTCTTTCCCCACCTTGGTACACACCAAGCATTCACTGAAGGATCTTCTCAATGTCCATCCCTCACCACGTCTCTAATCTGCAAGGATAAATATGAAAACCCCCATTCAAGATAGTTGCACCACCCCCAAAATATCTTCTTAATGTCCATCCATCACCATGTCTCTAATCTACAAGGATAAATATGAAAAGCCCCATTCAAGGTAGTTGCACCACCCCCAAAATATTCCTTTGTTCCTCCTTATTGAATCATTGTTATCTATATATCATTTATCTCAACTACCTTCTAGTTCTCAACCATTGCCTATTAGATTTCCTTTTTGTTTATTCTTTAACTAGATGATTTATATTAAACCATTAGCTAAGGGCTCTTTATTATTGAAGTAGTCCCTATTTAATCATATCAATGTCTTTGATTAAGCGTAATCATTTCTATTTTATAGGATATTGTTCATTGGAGTAAGATAGACAAAATACCAGTGTTTGCACTATTTTCATATCACTTTATTTATTATTATCACATATTGCAATCACTTCATTTATTATTATCACATATTGCAATCACTTCCATTCTATCGATTGATACCATAATCAATGATCATATCTATCTTGATGCTTAACGACTACACATTTTAGTCTTCTTCCTCCTTGATAAAACTAGGTCTTCTGAAATATAAATCCAACAAGGGCTGCATGCAGCTGGAGTCCCTACCTTGGTTGGGGGAGTAGTAGGGAGTGGTCATTTGTCTTATGGCTAATGCAAGTTGGAGGATGAATACTATAGTAATAGCATGTGGATGACAACAATTCATAATATGAGGATCAACATAGAAAAGACCACGAGGATTTTTTTTATCAAGTTGATATTTAGTGTCATGGACATCATCGAAATGTTTCTTGCATTCATTAATTACTAAATTTTAAGTGAGAATTTTTTTGTACAAATCGTGATCACATATCCATATGTGGGAAAAAAAGAGGATTGGGAACTCATACATCCATTCTGCAAAAGATATTCAACCAAAAGGAATTATATTAGATTCCTATAGATTTAAAGTTTTGTTGTACATCGTAAGAATTATTAATTTTGCAAAGTAAACTTCAGGATATATAAAAATGATAAATGTGACAAGAGGCTTCAATTCCTATCTCACCCATGTCAATGGAATATCACTTGGCTAACAGAAGCTATGGATTAAAGCGTGACATATTTTTATGCCATGTTCTCAGGTACAGTGTAAAAGAGATGAGGCACCATAAAAGATTTGTCCACAACTCTCATTTCTTAGAAAACTCATCCCATACGAACATACCATAAAACTCAAATGCTATGACCATCATTGTGTATACCACACAAGCTCCTGCCCTAGCTGTGCTCCCTGTACTCCTCGACTACCGATAGCTAATCACTGCCCTCTCATATGGGTTTAAGTCAATGGATGGAGCTTGTAGTGGCAGGGGCGGCATATCCCTAGGATTGCCAGGGGGAAGCAAAGGTAGTTGATCTTTAGACAATACCAAATTGAGTGGCGGTCCAACCCAATGGAGCTGAGGACTGGGGCTCAAGGGTAGGGGGAGGTTGTTGATGAGCACTTGCATGGGAATTGGAAATGGGAGATGTACCCAACTATTCCATCCATGGATCTCCCGCTCACAACAATAAAGAAATGTAAACATTAAATAGAAGCGTAAATCCTTTCCATGACAAGTTTTCAAAAATACAATGTGAACCTGTATGGGCTAAAATGTAAATTATCCCATGCCTGATATACTCACAGAATAATCCAATATCAAATAATTACAAAATATGTACATGGTAGGCTATAGGCAAGCTACTGGAGGTGGGCATGACAGACACAATGAAAGACTTACCTTCCATAGATGAGACACATGTTAACTAACTTGACAAGTGTCTAGTAAGTGGCATGTGTGTGTGAAGAGATGTTTCACAAAGTGAATACACGTTTCAACTACATGTAATGAGACAAATATCTGAAATAGCTATGTAAGCTGAAGCTTATGAATAAATAGGTCAATCTACAAAGTGTTAACAACTATAACTAATAAGGTAATAATAGTATTTACACAAACATGACTAAGGATGGTGATGGGAGATTTTACAAACTGAATAGATTTCCCATAAAGGTCTGTGCAATATTTTTAAAGATTTACGAAAACATACGACCATCCTTCTCAGCACTGTCCTATATTGCAAAAGGACTCTTCAGTTCCTAACACTGTATATTGTTCATTTTGCAGGACTAGTACTCACAGTACAGAAAAGTGCATGGGGGACACCCGAGAATAGATAAAAATGCAAAGTTGTGTGGTATGGGAGCAAGCAAAAGCCAAAAATAATAGATAAAAAAGAAAGGATGTCCAAATATTATTAGAGATATGCCAATCTAACACTGTGTATGTGATTTTAAAAACCTATTTTCCTACATGTTCTTCTTACCTTGGATGATTACTAGTGCGCTTAAAAGGAATCTGGTTCAGAAAATTGCCTGATTAAAGATCTTAACATACTTCACATAATCTCCCGCAACATACACCTTATAAATTACTCCTCTGTGGTTAACAAATTCCTGCAACACAAGTGGCGGCTTCAGCTTAAGCAGACTCTCAGAATTAAGCACAAGAAACATTTCATGTGACTCAACACTCCCATCACCCACAAAAGGGTAAGGCTGCCTCGGCTTCTTGAATGTATTTCCATCTATAATACAATACACAAAAAATTAGTTCTTTGAAATATACCTATAAATAGCAAAGCATAGATATCCAATTTATTCATCGCCCATTATATAATAGTTGTATGTAGAAACCTCCCTTGTTACTAATGCCACTGAGAAATGTTCAGGAACCAAGTATACATTTAAATTCCATTAAATAGAGATGAAATAGTACAGCAATATCCAATATTAACTATGAAGAATAAAACAAGGGATTGGAGCTTACTATAGGCGTTGAAAAATAAAAGTTGAGACAATGCTATGAATGCTAAGGTATTGAGATTCACATCCCCTGCTCGACACACAACCTGTACCGTCAGAAGCTTTAAATTACTATCACAGAACAAACTCCACTAAATCGTTATCCAGATGGATTGACAAGAACTGCAAAGTTGAAGTTTGATAGATTTAGTGAGAATTATGTACCTCGCAGGTTTTCTGGGAAATCCCAGCACTACACCCTAAATAACACATAAATTCACATTCTCCATCGTAATTGTTAAATTTTAAGTTGAAAGAACAAATATCATTAATAACGTAATTTCAGACTATCAATTTGGAGCAAATACAACTGTACGAGTTAGAAAAGAAAAAATCAAAGATAAAACTTACAAATAGTGACCTCAATTTTGCCCATAAATTTTTGGTAAAATCCTAAGAATTTGTAGGCTAGTAATCATCCTTGAAATTTCAGCCAAAGAAGATGCTGAGATGGAAATTGTGTGCATAACATAATAGGAGCGACGGGATTCACCAGATCCTGCTTTGTCAAAAATTGCTGCAAACGGGTTACGTAGTTCACGCTACCTTAATAGAGCCATCATCTCCCACCTGTCCCTTCCCTACATGTATGCGAAATGTGGAAGCATAGACGATGCACGTGAGCCATTTTCTTAATGCCACCTGCAAACCAATGCATATTTTAACTGAATTTGTTAATTGATAAAAGAAAAAGCCAAGGGGAAAAATAGCTCCCTCCAATCAGAAAATAGAAATAATATAATAAAAATTCAACTAATATAATGAAACAACCAAAACCATAGGTTAAAGTTTCTCACATGGTTTTTGAGGGTAAATTAATTGGGAAGAAGGCACATGAAAACATTAGTCTCCAGCCTTAACGATAGGTACTAATCAAATGTATATAGGGCTCTCTTAATTTTAATTGTCACTTCACTATCGAAAAGATATGAAGACTTGCTAATAATATATTTCTTATGATTGATTTTACACCCAAGGTTTGATTAAGAAACCACATAAATTCATGTCATGCTAGGGTAGGAGAGACACTACATCCTCCCTCCTTAGAATCAAATTACTCCTTAAAGTCACGAAGGCAAGGGTCGAAAAACTTCACATGTTAGTACTGAACATCTCATGACTGATATCAATGAAAAAATCATTCTTTGGATCCATGTAATAAAATAGAACAATTGCCATGGAATTGTTATCCCAGAACAAATCATATTTTACCAACTAGGGTAATCTCAAATTTGATTCCATAATAACATCAATCTAGAAGCTTTCTCTCGGTAATAAAAAATATGCATCCTAATATAAGAAATAATAGAAATCAATTTCTTATAAAAGGGAAATGTTAGCCATCAACTCACTAAAAATTCAATTTCCTTAGAAAGTTATGATAATGCACTTACAAATTTCCACTTGATAGCCATTCAAAATTTACATTTTGTATAATATTAATTTAGAAGTACATTATTCACAATGAATCCATAAATAAAAAGTATGTCAATTCACACAATGTCATTTGATAGTGCCACCATTCGTAAATTCGTATGCAAGGTAAATAACTTGAACCATATGATTTTACCTTAAGAATGCCTAGACATTTTCAAATATTTTCCCTCATCCATAATACAGTTTTTATTTCTTTTCAAATTTCATACTCCACATAGTAATTAAACAGATAAAACATGGTGATATCAAACAAAACTTGGTGATATAATTTAATCTCTATAAAACCAAAATAAACATACTAGATGTGCATCCTACACATACATGTCAGTCAACATCATCGGGATTGCACATCAGAAGACTTAGGAGTGGCTGCCTCTCTAGACAAGCTCTCACTCTAGGGTAGAATACCAGTCTCATCTATATCCATAATCCATTATTCATGTCTTACTTAGCGGCTCAATGGTGTATGCGCCTCACACATTCAGAGGCCCTCCATACAAGACAATGTCCCCTATTCGTTGTTTATGTAAGGTGGTTATCCTCCAAGGAATAGACACTACACATAGGCGGGTAGTGGGTACTAGCTACGTAACAACCTCACATACCCCTATCCTCAAGGGTTCCCTACATCTGCTTCCTCAAATATACTTGCCAAGTCTACCTCATACGCCCTTGGTGAGGAATCACATTACAATAGAAATCAACATTTGAAAATATTAAGAGAGTGTATTTTAGACACCAAAATTAATAAATAATAGAAAATGAATTATCTATTTCAATAACAAAATAAGAAAATTCATGATATTGTAACAATAACTTAAATATAAGATAAATTTCACAAGTTGTGACTAAACTGATACAGATAAAGATAAAAAAAATTACTTGTCCATGCAAGCAAAGACAAAAATTATCATAAATTGTACATTAAATCACTGTGTGACTATATCAAACCAACTCACAAGGAAGGGGGGAACAATGTTCGGCTACGCAATAGCCCCTCATGTGGTACGACCCAAGCACACTATCCACATGGCATGTGGTGTTCACCTAAGCAACACCCTATGTCAAGTGGTACAAATTAAGCATGTCAACACACACAACATGACCATACACTAATCAGAGAAAGCACACAGTCGTCATATGTCACATGGCAGTGGTCCTCGCAGAAAAAGAACATGAAGTATATTTCCTGCATAATGATATCTCACCTAGAACATCATCGTAGCAAGAAGTATACATGGCTAGGGCCTAGCCATATGCCTACCACATCTACATAATCAAGCATCCATGTGTACCTCTCTACAAGCATGCAAGCATGTCTAAATAGCTCTACATCAAGTAGGAAAACATAACATTCATCTATTGTACCTTCACGTATCTACATACATGATATCGTGTCCTCAAGCCTGGATCATTACCATCAGCAAAATGACATCATCACCTCACACATCATTAAAACATCAATGGGGTGTCGCATCATACCCAATACATCATGTTTGAACACGTGCAGGTATGGTATCCATCACAACATAGATAAAAATCTTCCTCCACATGTTGGGCACATAAGAAATTATCTATATATCCATAAATAATATATTTGTCCACAAATCTCACATCGAGGACTAGTATTATACTCCAGACTATGGGAATTTGGATAAGTACTTATGAACCACTTATATGGGTCCATCATAAAGGTAAGTATTGATTTACCTCCTCCTTTGTGTAGTACAAGATAAGGTAACTTCATGCCACCATTGCTAGTATGTCGTCCCTTATCCCAAGGAATCTGTAATGTTACAAATATAATACCCCTTTACATACAGAATTATAGAGGAGAATATTGATTACTTCATCCCTCAAGTAGTGGAAGCTAAGATTTCTTCGTCCTTCCATTATTTGTACATAGTTCATTCTACTTGAGGAATCTGTAACAATTACTACCCCTTTGAATTATAAACAACACATAGGTTGGCACTCAATAGAGTAACAAAAAACACATAAGTGGTATAGTTCTTCCATACCTATATACAAACATAACTCCCATTAATGGGTGCCTGATTACACCACTTCATGGGCACATAAACCGATTACCGGTTTTACACAATGCCCAACATAAGTAGTGGTACTACTTTTATCACATTGATAAGGGAGTGCATAATAACAACATACATTATCCATAATTTTTGATACCATATTTTTATTATTCTCTTTGTTTCCACATGGAAAAACATACTTATGTCATCATTACTTTGAAGTTCTCTTGCACATGACAATATACAGGTCAATCTGTTACATGAGATGTACCAACTTTCAATGAGGATAGCTAAGGTACTTCAATAAGACATAGATATATTAATACATCACACAAACCTTTACTTCTTCAAAATTCATTAATGAGTGCAAATTTTGTTCAAATTAAGAGAAGAGTAATATTGTGCTTAAACACATAAAAATTTCATATAAAACCATCATAAGAAATTAAGGGCATACAACTTTCACTAAAAAAAGGACATGAAGGATACATAATACATCATATTTTAAAGTAGAATGAATCAACTAGATTCATCCACTAGAGTATAATAAAGTCCTTCAAGAAACATATATTAACCATTAGTCATGTGCATAGACATTCAATTCCATAAAGTGATTTACTTCTACTTTATATTAGATCTTTTGTAGTACTCATGATTCTAGTATTTATGGACATGATGATTTCAATTACTGATAAGGAAATCCATCTAAGTAAAACAAGGATAATCATTTTCTAAAAATACAATTGTCCAATATTCAATAAGGGAGAATAATCACATAACTATTTAACTATCGACTAAATTTGACTTTGTATTCATGCAAGTATACATAATTTAATTCTTACCAACTCAAGAATAAAAAATTTCCCAAACAAACATGAACATGAAAAGAATCCATGCAATGCATCAATCCTAACATTCCTTCAATAATTACATCAAATAAAAGTTTATTCATTGAATGGTTTATGAAAACTTCTAATTTTAGAAACACAATTGACTGCAACATATGCCTCCAATTACAAATTAAACTTTAAGGCTTAGGTACATTACACAAGGATTTCTCTATCCACACATGTTGTACATTAAACAATGATGGTTTAAATCATACATTTACATTTTCTAACTAACATATAATCATTAATAAAATAGGGAGTAAAGGGAGAAAAGGGGTATTTTTTCTCATTTCAAGTGTGCTATAATTCACTTTATTAATTATTCATATGTCTTTTGTATTAGAGATAGAGTTATTTTAGATCCACGTGATATCAATAAAAATTATGTATAAAATAAATGCAAACTACAAGAAGGCATGCATATTTAAGAAATTATTTTTTTAAGATACCTTATAATGTAACTCAAATAGAGGACAAAATTTAAGCCAAGATAGAGTAAAAGACACAGGAAGATAAACATTAATACCTATCCATACTACATGATGAGACATAAGTCCTAGAGTTCCTAGTGTAGAAACTTGTGCTTTGATATAAGATGTAATGCCCCACTAGGGAACACAAGGAAGACTATGTTGGAATATATTATGCACTGATGGTAAGTATGTTTTGGTGATGACATAGTGATTTTAGTATAGGATGATCAAATATTATATTATCATTGATGTCCACTGTTGACTTTGTATTGTTAGTATGTTTTCAAGCAGATTTGTGATGAATGATGAGTTTCAGTGACTTTTGGTGGTTGTTATATTTAGGAGACACTTAGGTATGTCTCTAGATGTCATATGCATGACCACTACTTGTGAGTTTAATCCAATTGATCATGTTAGACAAATTTATACTTCTTCCATTGAAGTTCATCATGATGACACATATCTCATGAGACTCTTTCCAAGAAGTCTTGGGGAAAAATAAATGTAATGGTATTCTAGGCAACCATGTTTGACCAACTTTGACCTAATTTTTACCATATCCTAGGATTTTGAACTGTTTAGGAGCATTTGGGAAGATTTACAACCCCCGAACCCTGTCTACCCCATTTGTCGTTTTCCCTTACCAAGTACACACTTTGGCTAACCAACTGCACACAAATTTACCTATCACTTGTATTTTTTGGTGAATTTCTCGAGGTATAAACCTATGTATCTCGTTGTCACTAGGGCATGTTTTAATGTAATTTCCTTCAAAATTATTTGACACAACACTCACAATCGCATTGTATCAAAGAGGGGCAAAATATAGATGCTAAAAAATGGTTTGACCTTGCTAGTCTATGTGTTTTAGCATTTTGGCATCACATTTGAAACATTGTTTTGCAATATAATTATTCCTCTATGTTGCACATATGATATTTATTATATGAAAACATTTTTATTTAATTGATAATTGAATATTGCAAATTGTTCAATTATTTACTAATATTTTTATCCTCTTGGCTGAATTGCTCAAATTCCTAATCGATTCTGATGAATCCTAAGTCATCCTAAACTGTTCCTATTCAATCCTAACAATCCTAAACCATATCAAATCATCGTAAATAAATTCAAATCTATTATATTCTTTTCCTAATCATTTAATAATCATTTTGGACTCATTCTAACTATTTTGGGGCATTGTCCAAGATCATCAATACCTAATTAAATTACTTTTGAAATCAATCAAACCTTGTTATAAATATAATCAATCTTGTCATAATTTTAGGGGCATTTTCCAAGTTCATAAATGCTTTGTATACTTTTATCACCCATTTGATAGCATTGTCCAAGCTCATCGATGTTATCATTATCAACTTATCATCATCAACTCAATAGTATTTTCCAAGTTCATGAATTCTATTGTAGATCATCATTATCTTAGGAACATTGTCCAAGTTCATCAATCTATCCTTATTCTTTATGAAACCTATAGCATCACCAAAGTTCATTGATGCTATTTAATAAGTTTGACACACCATTATTTGAGCGCACTGTCAAAGTTCATCAATGCCTTGGGAGCTATCATAATCCTTATCAATATCATCAAAACTAGTTCAATTGCACATTAATGCCTTCAATTTGACCAATAATCCACTAATTTTCCCCCTTCAGATGAATGAACTATGATTTATCCCTATCCTTTATGAGTAAATTTTATTTATTCATTCTTTATCCTAAGTCTCCATAATTAATTAATTTCTAATTAATTATTTGGCTTATTTCTAGTTTATGGACTTTTAGAATTTCATAAATTCTAATTATCCTATTAAGATGACTATTAAATTCTTAATTGAATTAATTCCTCATAAATCCACCTCATTTGTTATTTCCCTTTAATTATGATTCATTTCTAATTAATTAGCTCCATGAGCTCTTCCACCTTTCTGTATCCATTTCCCCCTAATTATGCTTCTAATTCCCTATTAATTTGATTCTCTAATTTTCCCTCAATTATTCATTGTTTTATGCATACTAATTTTTTCATTCCTTTTAAAATTTTGCAAATTGTCTCTTGCATCCTATAAATTGAGATTCATTTCTCTCATTCAATTTTGACCCATATTCCTAGTATTCTCATTATCAATATATTGCTTTCAACTTATAAGTGCATTTTTCCAAGGCAAAGAGAAAGATTAGTTCACTTTCAATGGAGAAGAAAGGAGAACATTGAAGCTACATTTGAAGGGGCTTTCAATTTTTATGCTTTATTTTATGCTCTTGTTTCAAATGGATTTTATGGTATATTAGATTGGTTTTCATATTTTTTAGGGTTTTATAGTTTCCTTAATATGCATTCTAATTCTTTTTCTAGTCTTATAGGTATGTCTCTAGATGTCATATGCATGACCACTACTTCTGTAGTAACTTTATGAGAGAGTTTTAATCAAATGGAGTATAAAAGTTCAACTTCTAGAAAAATTAATGATATGTGATAGATTATTTGAATATCTTGAATCTCTGATGTATCTTGTGGCACAGTCATAGGATAGGGTGATCAAAAGTGGTTAGATTCTACAGTTGTAATCACAACCACTTTGTATGACCGATGAGAAGGATAAGTGATCGCTGAGCTGAGACATTGTTATTCAATAGGTTAAGTGTTTGTGATCTTTAGCTACCAATGTTAAATCTTGTATCGGTGATCGGTATCAATGTGGTGGTGATTAATGATCTGAATGATTCAAGATGTGATGAAGTGTATTCATAATTTGATGTGATGATCTGGCATCACATTAATTGATGTTATCACGTGGAGAAGATTTGAGAGGAAGTTCGAGTATGGTAAAATCATGTTCGACTCTCTAGCTAAATTTTGTATGTAATTTATTGTGTAGTCGTACGCGGTCATGGAAATATGTGTGTATATTTAATTGTGTTGTTTGGTGAGTTGGATTTGAGCATGATGTTGTGTAATTTAATTTCAGGGTTTGATCAAGGTGATAGAATTAATAGTTCATTATATAATGGTTGAAGTTTCATGAAAATTGTATTGTTTAGGTATTTTTCAAGTGCGGTGTAAGGTGCATGTTATGATCAAACCAGGGAAGAGTGAAGTATGCTCACAAGATATTATGTGCTTTAGAGGATCTGATCATGAAAAGATAGTGATATTTTATGGATAATTTATGTTGTTGTTCCCTAATAGTTATAGCAGTTGAAATCTCCTAACAAAGTAGATCCTAACATATCTTTATTGTAAATCCTCTAACAAGATGACACATGAGCTTTTTTTTAAGTCCTTAAACAAGGATACTCTTAACAGGGTAAGGTTCGAACGAGCCTAAGGTAAATCCCTTTACCAGGTAGCACCTAATAGTGTTGTTGTGAAATCCTAACATGATGAATCTCCTCATTAAGAGTACTTCAGAAGGGTACATGATTATAGTGGGTACTAATCCTCACCATTGTTTTTTCCCTATTTGGATTTCCATGAGATAAATCTATGTGTCAAATTTGTGGACGATCTTGGATGTGTATGATTTTCATTTTCTATTATTAAGGTTAATATTGTGAATGGTGATTAAAGTTTAAGTGAATAAAAATTTGGTTTATTTGGTAGATTATTGATTCACCCTCCCCCTCTTAGTAATCTGATCTCAGGTCTAACAATTGGTATTAGAGAATTTGTCATCTTTTGTAGTGAAGCTTAACAACTTAAGATAAACATCTAAGATGATGAGAAAGGAGGGTCCTAAATTCATAAGAGACAACTACTCAACATGGTGTGGTCATATGAAGCTCTAGCTTAAGGGCTTGGGTGATCAGTATTGGGATCATGTGGAAAATAGGTATATTGTCCCCCAAGAACCCTAACTATAGATCTATTGAAGGTTAAGCATGAAAATAATACTACTATGGAAGCTATTGATATTACTCTCTTAGATGCAGATTATGTTGATATTAAAGACTTAGATATTGATTATGAAATGTGGGAGAAGTTAAAAATTATTTATGGTGGAGATCTACATGTCTAGAAGGCAAAGGTTGACAACTTAAGAGCAAAGTATGATGACATGAGAATGCAAGGCAATAAGAACAATGAGCTATATACTTAGAGAATTAAAGAATTTTTTTCTGCTATCTAAGATGTTAGTATTAATCCTCCTAAGGAGGGCATGGTAATAAAAAATTTATGAACCTTATTACCAAGGTATGCTAGTAGGGTTCCAGCTTTGCAAAAGATCAGATATTTAGGAACTTTTATTGTTACTCTTGATGCATTAATAGGGAAATTAAATACATTTGAGTTAAGTAATAATGATAATAGAATGCCTAAAATTGAAGTTTCCTTCAATTCATCATTGACTCTTGCACCACATAGGAAACGAAAAAAAATGCCTAACAGTTCACATGTCACTCTAATGACTATGAATTTATCTTATCTAAAGAAAGAGATCAAGAGGATCTAGAAGCCTTGATTTCTAGAAGGTTTCCTAGAGAAAAGGGTAAATACAAGGGTAAGTTTCCTTTGAAGTGTTTTGCATCAAAAAAAATTGGACATATTGCATCTAGATGCCTTGAAAATGAAATGAAGAAAAATCCAAGAAAATTCAAGGATAAGAACAAGAAAGTGTGCTTCTTAGCTGAGGAAGGTGTGAACGATGATGAATCTGATGCAAGAGATGAAGAATAAATTGTGTTTTTTTGAATTTAAGGAATATACCTCATAAGAAAATGAGAGATCTTTGGCTTCAAGCATTAATCAAAGTGGTAACTAGATTATTGATAGTGCGTGCACTCATCACATGATCAATGATAATAGAAAGTTTATTAACATTGAGGAATGTGATGGAGACTCGGTAAGGTTTGGAAATGATTCTCCCTATTTAATAAAAGGTAAAGGGTCCATTGTTTTAAATGATAAAAATATTTGTGATGATTCTTACTGGGTTAATGATTTAAGATAAAATTTGTTAAGTGTTTCTTAGTTAAATAACAAAGGTTTGAGATTGGAGTTCAATGGAGGTTTATGCCTAATTATTGGGAAATCAAGAGATCTGATTGCTAATAGTGAAAAAACAAGAGTTAAATTGTGCCATCTGAATTCTACTACTAAGATTTGTCTTCTTGCTAAAGTTGAATATTTTTCGTTGTATCATAAGATATTTTTCCATGTAAATTTTGATAGCAAGATCACGGTTAGTAAGATGAACTTAGTGAGAGGTTTTCCCAATCTAGTGAAACCATATAATGTAATGTGCAAAGAATTTCATCTTGGGAAGTTAACTAGTTCTAGTTTCATTAGTAAAAATTATTCTCTTGAAAATATCATAGATGTGGTTAATACCAATCTGTATTATCCATTGAGAAATAAGAGTTATTATGGTGATAGATACTTCATGCTATTTTTTGATGGTTTTCTAGAATCACATGGGTTATATTTTTAAAGGAAAAATCTGAATCTTTTTGAATATTTAAGATCTATAAAGATAGAGTGGAAATGGAGACCGGTAAGACTCTAAAATTTCTCAGATCTGATATAGGCATTGAGTTAAAAACGCACGAGTTTACTACTTATTGTGAAGAACTGGGAAGTCAAAGGTAGATGTCTGCACCTAGAACACCTTAGTAGAATAGTATTGTTGAAAGAAGAAATATATATATTGGTGATTGTGCTAGGACATTAATAATTCAAAAATGTTTTTTTAAGACCTATTGGAAAGAAATGGTGAGCACTATAGTTTACACTTTGAAGAGAGTTTAGATAAAGAAAGGTACAAAAAAACTTGCTATGAGTTGTGGTATAGTAGAAAACCATGTGTTAACTATTGAAAAATATTTGGAAGTAGATGTTACATTAAAATAGATGAAAATGATGGAAATTTTGATCCAAGAAGTGTTGAGAGGATATTATTAGGATATTCCTCTAAGAAAAAAACCTACAAGCTCCTGAAAAGGAAAGGAAGAAAGATAGTTGAAAGTACTATTATCAAAATAGATGAATTTATTGAGAACAATGATGAATTGAATAAGAAGGATACTAAATAATATAATGGTTTTGTTTATGTGCAATCAGTGGATAAGGACACCACAGAAGAACCGATGGAAAGAAAAGATAATGATCACAAAAAAATACAAACAATTGAAGGAAATCCTAGAACTCGATTGGTAAGCCTAAGTATGTAAAATTGAATCACTTACTGGATAAAATTATTGGTGACACAAATGCAGATGTGTTAACTAGAAGAAACGGAAGAGAAGGTACATGTTTTTTATATAAATTTGAGACCAAAATAGTAAAATTAGCCTTGAAAGATGAGGGTTGGGTGAAGGGTATAAAATAATAATTGTAATAGATTAAGAGGAATAAAACCTCAACATTAGTGCCTAGATCGGTGGAAAAGAATGTGATTGGTATGAAATAGATTTTAAGAAACAAGATGGATGAGAGTGGTGAAGTGGTAAGGAACAAAGAAAGTTTGGTGTGAAAAGGATATACACAAGAGGAAGACCTGGACTATGGTGAAACTTTTTCTCCTATGGCGAGACTTGAAGGTGTGAGAATATTTATTTATTATATTTTTTACAAAGGACTCAAGATATATCAAATGGATGTTAAGTCTTCTTTTCTTACTGGTATTTTGGAAGGAAAGGTATACATTAACCAACCTGAATGATTTACTAATTCTAAATGTGAGAATATGGTGTGTAGACTACAAAAAGATTTGTAGAGATTGAAACAACCACTATGACCATTGTATGGGAGGTTTCATTAATATCTAATTCAAATTGGTTTTGTTAGAACAAGTGAGAAAAACAATGTGTATTTGAAGACTAAGAAAGATGACAAATTGCTAATTGCAGAGATATTTGTAGATGATATCATTTTTGGTGGCAATGAAGAGTTGAGCATATCATTTGCAGATGAGATAAAGAAAGAATTTGAGATTTCTATGATTGGTGAGATCAAATTCTTCATTGGATTATAATTTCAATAGATGAAAGAATGGTATCTACATAAGTCAGTCCAAGTATGTAAGAGAAATACTAAAGAATTTTGGTTTTGGACTAGAGGACTCAAAGCCCGTTGGTACCCCTATGGTAACTAGTTGTAAACTATCAAAGGATGATTATGCTAAAGAAGTGGATGAGACACTTTACAGGTTCATTATTGGTAAGCTACAATATTTTTTACATAGTAGACCAGATATAGCATAGCTTGTTTGATTAGTATCTATATTTTCTTCTAATCCTAAAGAATCTCATATGGATGCAATATATAAAATCTTCAGATATCTTAAGGGGACTAAAGATTATGGTGTCTAGTATGGATATAAGGGTGATTTTTATTTGAATGTATTTATTGATGTTGACTAGGAAGGTAATGTTGATGATCTAAAGAGCATAAGTGGAGTTGGATCCTTTCTTGGTGAGAGGCGTGTATCCTAGACAAGCAAGAAGAAAAATTGTATATCATAATATATAGTTGAAGCTGAGTATGTTGCTAGTGTAATTCATTGTACTCAGATAGTATGGGTTAAGCATATTATGGAAGGAATAAATGAGAAGGTAACAGAGCAGATGGTTATCTATTGTCACAATACAAGTGTTATTAATATTTCAAAGAACATGGGGATGCACTCTAAGATGAAGCATATAGTTATTAAATATTATTTTATTACAGAACACGTACATGAAAATGAAGGTTGGAGTATATGCCAACTAAGGAATAAGTTGCAGATATTTTTACTAAATCATTGCCTAAGGACACTTTTGAGTATCTAAGAGGTAGGTTAGTTGTCATTCCCATGTCTACTCTTAATTAAAATAATATGTAGTTGCATCAGTCCCAATTTATTCATTGAATATTTTTATGAGTGGATTGATGTTGTGAGGCTACTCCTTAGGGGGAGCAGTATTTGAAGTGATGTACTTTGGTTAGTCAACAACTACAAAGAAGATATCAATTATATTTGGAACCTTTTGCATTGTTGTCAAAGGGGAAGAAGGTGTATCTTAAGAGTTGAAGATGTGTGAAGATGTGAAGATGTATGTGTGTTTGACAAAGAGTGAAGTTCGGTGTAACGAAGAGTAATTTTAGAAAAGATGAAAGACAAATGTGGAAACATTTCTTTAATGTTTCATGATTGAATATGCTGATGTATTCTATTGATGAGGAGAGTATTGATATCATTGATGAAGCATAGAGTGTTTCTATCAATGCGAAATAGGAATATTGTTGTCATATATGATGTAGTGATGGTTATTGTATTTTTGTGATGACATAGTTATTTGACTACAAGATAATCAGACATTATATTTTCATTGATGTCAACTATTGACTTTTTGTTCGTAGTATGTTGTCAAGAATATTTGTGATAAATGATGAATTTTGGTGATTGTTAGTGGTTTCTATATTTAGGGGAAACTTACGTATGTCTCTCGTTGTCGTATACATGACCGCTACTACTTAAGTAAGTTTATGTGAGATTTGTAATTGAATAGTGTATAAAAAAACAAATACTAGAACAATTATTGATAGGTGACACATGATTTGAATATATTTTAAAATCTCTAATGTATCTTGTTGCGCGGTCACAAGATAGGGTGGTCAAATGTGTTTAGATGCTACATTTTCAATCACAGCTACTTTGTGTGACTGATGAGAAGGATAAGAGATCGATGAGCTAAGACATTTTTATTCAACATGTTAAGTGTTTGTCTTCTTCAGCTATCGATGACAAATCTTGTATCGGTTATTGGTATGATGTGGTGGTGATTAATGATGAATGATTCATGATTAAATGAAGTTTATTCATGATTTGAGGTGATGATCTAGCATCACATTGATCGATGTTATTGTGTTGATAAGATTCTAGAGGAAGTTTGAGTATGGTCAAGATGTGTTTGACTCTTTGGATCAATTTCATATATAAATCATTACGTAGGCCGATGCAGTTGTGGAAATATGTTTTGTGTGTTTTATTTTTTTTTAGACGAGTTGGATTTGAGCAGGATGCTTTGTAATTTAAATTTAGGGTTTGATAAAGGAGGTGGACCTAATAGTTAAATATATAATGGTTGCAATTGAATGCAAAGTGTATCGATCGTGTGTTATACAAGTGCAGTGTAAGTTCCATGTTGCGATCAAGACAAGGGAGAGTTACATATGCTCAGAAGAGATTGTGTGCTTCACAGTATCTGATCAAGAAAAGGTAGTGCTATTTTAAAGATAATTTTCATGGTTTTTTCCTAATAGTTATAGCAGTTGAAATCCTCTAACAAGGAAGATCCTAACATATCTATATTGTAAATCCTCTAACAAGGTGACACATTACATTTTTATTTTTATGTCCTCTAACAAGGCTACTCTTAATAGGGTAAAGGATCTAAAAGGCCTAAGGTAAATCCCTAAATCGGGTAGCACTTAACACCGCTATTGTAAAATCATAATAGTTTTAAGTTCCTTATAGGGCATACTTCGGAGAATTATATTATTTTAGTGGGTACTAATCCCCACCATGGTTTTTGTCCATATTTGGTTTTCCACAAAATAAACTAGTGTTAAATTTTGGGATGATCTTGGATGTTTGTAATTTTTGTTTGCTTCTATTAAGGTTAATTGTGTGAATGGTGATTATAGTTGAAGTGATTAAAAAATTGGTTTATTTGGTAGATTACCACTTCACCCCACTCTAAGTAATCAGATCTCAGGTCTAAGAGACTAACAAAAAAGAATTAGACTAACAAGAATTAACCTTACAATTTTTTTTGAACCATTAAATGTTTAACAACCAATCTAATTCAACATCCAATAGCATAATATATTTAATGCATTCATCTATAAGAGAAATTAGATAAGAGAATGCATTAAAAAGTATGTCCACTTTAGGATCCCTAGCATTACTACCATATAATTCTTAATATAGAAATGGTGGATGAAATATTAATGTAACCACTATAGCATCAAAAGGACAAACAACTAGGCTCATTATAATCAACAACCAAATTTTTCAAAAGGTAAGATGAGACTTAAAAATATTATGGTTCCTAAGGTTTTCTTCCTTATCTTCGTTGTATTCTCGAAGATCCAATAACTACAATTTGCACACATGTCCAAACAACTAGATACAACACATTGATAACTAGTCATAATATAACTCTTATCAATTTCTTATCTAAAAGAATGTTGTCAAGAAGAGGTATAATAACACATGTAAAATAACAAAAAAAAGCCTAAGGGACTAGACATAATTGTCAGGGGCTCATTGTAGATGGTCTCTCCTACATTCATGGTTAGAGACTTCATAGTTTGACTCTGAAATCTTGAACCTGTGGGTGTTATTTGTGTACCTATTTTCTGCAACACAACACTTCAATAATTATATTAGTGAAAAAAAGGAATAAGAAAGAAAATCAATCACTAAAATTGACCTATTGTTTCCTATCTAAGAGGAGTATGAATAATTATATAGTTGCCCTTAGATTATTCATTTATCAATGACATATACAACTTAGAATGGAAGATTCAAATGAAATTAGCCTAAATGCTCAAGAAATGTTCATTTTAAGCACTAAAATTGAAAATTATAACAATGAAAATGAAGAATGAGCTAAAATCCAATTAAGATCTCTAAGAATACTAGTAGGATAATTTTGCAAATTGAAAACACAAATTAGGGGCCAATTGAGCTTAAAAGTCATTTTATTTATAGAAGAATTTGGTGAATGAGAGGTTAGGATTGAAAGTCAAAGAGACGTGGAGATTGAATATTTGGCGATCCATGTGAGGTGATCCAAGTGATTTAACTCCCATTGGCTAGGGATTTGACTTTCCCTTTTTGCAAATGGATATGTAATTAGGATTTATTTAATTCATTTTAATTAATTACTTTAGCCATGTTTTTTATTTGTTTTGATTGAATTGAATTGATTTGATTTAATTGGCTAAGGCAATTAATTTAATTTAGTGATTAAATCACTTAGGAGATTAAATTGGATTTAAATGAATTATGCCAATAAATTGAAGAATTGTCTTGACATAATAAGTGGTATGATCACACTTAGGTAAAATAGGGTCTAAGGTTAGAGCAGACTAAATCAGGGTAGTTAAATTTTCCCCTCTTTGAATAGATGTGCGAGCAGCGCATTGATTCAAAGAAATTTTTGTTGTTGACTTCAAAAAGTTTGAGAATTTTGCACTTGATTGAACGAAATGTCTGATGAGATTAGTCTCACACCTGATTGAACTAAACTGATAGAATTGACTTTGAACTTGATTGAACAAAGGTCAATAAGAAAAGATCTTAAACATACCAATTCTAAACTTGGTTGTCTTCCAAGAATTGATAATACTGACTCCAAACTTGATCGAACAAAGGTCAGTACAAAGATGCTAGGAGCTTAATAAGAATCTAAGAAAAGTAGACATAAGATATCCAACTTGTGAGAACCGAAGCCTTCAATCCAATAGTCTTGACATAGTCAAGGAATTGTCATGCCTTTAGTTTTTTTATAACGAAGTCATTTTAATTCTATTTTGAGCAAGATTTTGATTAATTAAAGTGTGATCATTCTCCCTTGGGAATGAAATCAGAGGAAAAAGAATAAATTCCTCTGTAGAATGATCTATCACTTGAATTGATCAATTGAATGGAGAAAAAATAAATTTAGAGGAGATGAAGAAATGAAGGTGTGTTAAGAGAAAACACAATTTACTAAGTTAATCATGTTAAAATGTGAGTTTTGAGTCTGATAAAATGATGTCGGATAAATATTTTGATGAATAATGTGCAATTTGATGATATAGAACTTGAAAAATAGATTTCGTAAAGACTATGAATCATGTTTGGAGCATATGGAGCAATTATGTACTTTTAGTAACTATCATAAAACTTTTACTGTGCAGTGTAGAACATCGTCGGTGCATTCAATTTCAGTCACGATTGATCAGAAAGAGAAACAAATTAGTTTCAATTGTTTGGGACGAGTTTTGGAGCTCCTAAATAGCTTAAAAAGTTAAATTTATAGCTCAAAATTTTCTTTTGACCAGTTCATTTTCACTTTTAACCATGGTAATTCAGAGAGCTCTATAGAGAAGATGGTGGTCCCTATCCATAAACATTGATTTGAGCTCAACCATCAAAATCAGCATTCATCTGACTACCCACGTCCAGTAAGTACTAAAAAACCTACCTTTTCAAGTTTTCACATTCCAATTTCATCATTTTTTTTAGAAGTTATTGCAATTTTAGTTTTGAGGCACTTCCCATTTTTAGGGTCGCACCCAGTCAATATTGAGTCACACCTTGATTTCAAAATAAATCGTGGGTCACATCCTGTAATTTCAGGATCACACACTTTTTTGTGGCTTTCATTGCTTTGATTAGATTTTAGATAAAATTTTAATGCTTTCACATCCTGTTAGAACAGGGTCACACTCCCCATCCCGCCTCACATCCTGCTAAAATAGGATCACTTCTAAGATGCCCCATTGCATCCAAAGAATCATAGAGTGCATCTCATTAAAGGGATCTCACCCCATAGGGGAAGATTCATTTGTAGGTTTTGCCTTAGTATTCTTCCAATTTTTATTGTTTTATTTTATCTGATGACCAAAAACATGTAGTTGAGTACCTTTTAACTTAGTTACCTTAGATAGAGTACTGATTTGAATATTTCTACAATTTCTATCTTTGTAATAGGTTACTTTTGAGGTCATCTCATTCTGAGGACTGTACCCTGGTTGCATCCTTGCACCGTTGAGATCTTTGACTGGCAACGAGGCAAAGTTAGTCGCACATGTAGGATTATTATCTTTGAGAGATTTACCTAACATTAGGGTAAATCAAGGGTTTTTGACTACTCTAGCCAAGAGGTGGCATTCTAAGTACAACACCTTCCATCTCACATGTGGTGAGATGACCGTCACACCTAAGGATGTGTGGTGTGTTCTTAGAGTTCTTGTGATGGGTCGAGAGGTACAGTTTGATTCCACTTTTGTTTTAGTTATTGCCACGATGATGTCTTTCTTTGGAGATGACACTATTGCTCATAGTTACCTCACATGGGATTACATGTACGGTCATTATAATCATCTTCCTGTATATTTGGTCAGTTTGATTGGAGGCATCTTGATGCCTGACCGAGGACAACATGGGTTTATGGTTGGTTGGGTAGACATGCTGGAGTAGATGATTGTGTCTTCATGCACATTTGCATGGGGCAGTTGCATTCTTCCTCACATTTACAGAGAGTTACATGAGATTGTTTACAAGTATTCTCATAGTATGACTATCGACATTCTTGTATTACAAATCTAGGCCAGGGAGCACATCCTGGTTACATGACTAATAGTTGACATGCAATGGTTAGATTAGCAGCCATATATATACATGTACTCTAGTTGGATTCAGTAGCCCCATCTGGGAAAGGTAGAGTATTGGCACTAGTTATTTGATGATACGAATATTATAGTATGGAAACCATACCTTAACTGCGAGGAGTGGCTCTCTGACAGGTGATAGATGATATATTTCTTCTAGAGTAGGTACTTGATTGGAAAGACTATGTATATTATTGAGTGATTCTTGGTCACACAGGTTTTGAGGTAGTACGACCACATGCAAGGAAGATGCTAGGATTTATCTAAATATACATGGATTCGTCACGAGGGGCCACTGTGGGGTCCCTAGTTGGTAAATGAGACTGCACAACATGCGATCAAAGATATTGTTGCAATTCCATGGGATCTTGAGACAAAGGTAGTAGATGCAGGTTGCTTGAATGTTTATCATACTCAGATATTACAACATCCGTTTCCATGATTTAGAGTGCCTAAGGAGGTAGTTCCATGCACTGAGGATCCATTAGATTATGATCCCACTGATGATCATCCCGTCTGAGGTAGAGGGGGAGCTTAGAGGGAGAGACAATATGGAGGGAGGGATGGTGGTAGGGATGTGATGAAGGGTGCTCCCCTTAATGCCACAAACACATAATAGAAATAGAGAAGCAACAACAATTTGCAAGAACAGAAAATGGGCTTCTTATTATCTCCACAAATGTGAAATTACAAAATTTCAGAATTACAATATGCAAAGCCACATGGGCATTCCCCTTACAATATTTTGTAGGAAAAAGCCTCAAATTATTACCCCGATCTACCCAGAACTGCCCTAGACAACACTATGGGCCTTCTTTATATAAGCAATTTCCACCGCCCGAGAAGGTTCTAGAAATCTAGCCATTAAGGCTAACTACCCTTAGCATTTAATTATTTTTCACTTTTATTACAAAAGGGTCAGCTTTAAATATTTACAAAACATGAGATTAGGTAGCCAACCTTCCGGAAGCCATAACTTTTGAACCGTAGCTCCATTTGGCTATTATAACCACTTTTTGGAAAGGGGAGATCGCGATCTACAGTGCCTAACTTGCAAAGTGCTAGTCAACCGGGGGTTCGCCCTCAATCTAGAGCCTCTAAGGTCTTGAAAATTGAGCTCAAAGATTTTGCACCCTAAAATCTGAATAGTAAATCCTTAATAACTTCGCCAATACAGATGATCTGGCAATGAAATTCAACTGGCATTCTTATATGACTAAGATGAACCTTCACCTGGAAAATTAGAACATTCTGAGTTCAAACGACCAACT
>MU223437.1:720568-736322 GCA_018584345.1 Thuja plicata | reverse complement strand
GAGTAGGCCATTCAAGGATAGCCTGTACCTTCTCTGGGTCCATTTTTAGACCTTCTGCTGAAACTACAAATCCCAAATACACTAACTCCTTCACAAAACTGCACTTCTTTAAATTTATCAACAATTTCTCTTCTCTCAGCTTCTCAAATACCATACAAATATGCATCACATGCTCCTCCAATGTCTTTCTAAAGATCAAAATATCATCTAGGTAAACAATGACAAAATTACCCAGAAATTCTTTTAGAACCTCGTTCATGAGCCGCATGAAAGTGCTTGGTGCATTGGTTAGCCCAAAAGGAATGACTAACCACTCGTACAATCCTTCTTTTCTCTTGAAGGTAGTCTTCCAGTCATCTCCTTCTCTAATCCGAATCTGATGATATCCACTCTTCAGATCTATCTTTGAGAAATACACAGCTCCACTCAAACAATCCATAATATCATCCATTCGTGGAAATGGAAACCTATACTTGATTGTGATCTTGTTTATTGCCCTAGAGTCTGTACACATCCTCCACTCTCCATTCTTCTTTGGTACTAATACCACTGGTATAGCACAGGGACTCAGACTCTCATAGATCAATCCTTCTGCAACAACTCATGTACTTGTCTGTTCAACTCCTCACTTTCTGCAGGTGTCATTCTGTGTGCTTCCTTTTTCAGAAAACTCGCTCCTGGAATCAAGTCCATTTGATGACTAATCTTCCTGACTGGTGGTAATCCATCACGCACATTATCGGATATAATATCCTGAAACTCATTCAAAAAATCTACAACTTCTACAGGAACATCTTCTACTTCTTCCTTACCATCTTTTGGAATTAAAGAAAAACACACATGCTCATGCCTCATACCATCTAGGAACTTTCTTCCATCAACAAAATTTATTCTTGCACTACCACATAACTTTTCTTCTGTGTCATTCAATGGCTTTAGCTTATGTCGCATTCCATCCTTTGTCATGGAATAGGTATTCGCACGACCATCATGTACAACACATCTGTCAAACTGCCATGGTCTACCCAGCAACATATGACATGTATCCATAGATATGATATCACATAGTACCTCATCATGGTATCCACAAATCTTGAACTTCACGAGGCATTGTTCATTAACCATGACCTTGTGGTCATCATGTACCCAGGCAATCTGATATGGATGTGGGTGTTTCTGTCTCTTGAGCTTCAACTTTGTCACCATCTCTTATGACACCAAATTGTCAGTGCTTCCACTATTAATAATCACATCACAACACTTACCCTCACACTTGCACCTAGTGCGAAATAGGCTCCTCCTTTGTTCAGTTTCATTCTTACCACTCAGTAGGACTCTTATGTTAATTAGCATTTCTCCTCTTTCAGCATCTTCAGAATGTGACGATTTGGCACCTTCATCTACATGTACAACTCTAGCCTGGCCTTCATTTCTCCTATCTATTCTTCCTTGGTGCTGAGGACATTCAAATTCCCTATGACCTTCTCCACAGTGAAAACATGTTCCATGAAAGCCTCCTCTTCCAGATCCTTGTCCTCTTCCTCTTCCTCTCTGATCTCTATTATTCTGATCTTGGAAATGATTGAAATTGTTTCCTCACTGATTCTGACTGTTACTAGCCTCATCCTTCTTTTTCGGATCTTCATTTCGGCCACCATATGATTGTCCACCAGATCTTCCACCATGACCTCTTCCATTTTGCCTGCTCTCAAACTTCTTGTTTAGCTTTTCTTCTACTTTTAGGGTAAACTGGTATGCCTCCTCAATACTGTTCATTCAAACCAGATTCAACTCCTGCTGAATGCTCGGCCTCAACCCATTAAGATAACGGGCAACTTTCTCCTTGTCAACTTCTGCATGGACTGTTCGAATGAGGATTCGATAGAACTCCTCCGTATACTCTTGGACAGATTTTCCTGCTTGCTTCAAACTTTGCATTTTCTTCAGTAGGTCAAGCTCATAATCAACAAGAATGAACTGTCGCTTCAACTTATCAACCATCCGATCCCATCTTGTGATTTTATCCTTTCCTCTTTGATTTCACTCTAATTGGATCTCCTTCCACTAGATCTTCGCATGACCCTTTAGACTGGCCTTCGCAAACTTGACCCGATCAGGATCCTCAATATCTTCATACTGAAAATATTCTTCACATTCATTGATCCAGTCAATCAACTCCTCTGGGTTAGGATTCCCTGAAAATGTAGGAACCTCAATCTTAGGTCTTTTCCCAATCTTGGAAATGGCTCAAAAAAGCCTTTCTTCTTCTTGATTCAAAACTTCAACTTCTTCTTGATCATCATTTCCTTCTTCAGCTTCATCCTCACTTTCGTTTCTAACATTAAGATTCATTCCTCTACCAATCTCTTCTTACAATACTCGCACTTGTCTCTGGAGCTCTCTAACCTCAGGTGTCACAACACCAGCTCTTTCGCCACATTCCCTTCATGGAGGCATTTTCATGATGCGTGCTAAAACCCTACCACGGTCCTGGTGCAAACTACCTCACAGTCAGCGATCTGTTTACACACTCAAGAACTTCTCGCTCTGATACCACTTGATGAAGGGTGCTCCCCTTAATGCCACAAACACATAATAGAAATAGAGAAGCAACAACAATTTGCAAGAACACAAAATGGGCTTCTTATTATCTCCACAAAGGTTGAATTACAAAATTTTAGAATTACAATATGCAAAGCCACATGGGCATTCCCCTTACAATATTTTGTAGGACAAAGCCTCAAATTATTACCCCGATCTACCCAGACTTGCCCTAGAAAACACTACGGGCCTTCTTTATATAGGCAATTTCCACCGCCCGAGAAGGTTCCAGAATTCTAGCCATTAAGGCCAACTACCCTTAGTATTTAATTTTTTTTCACTTTTATTATAAAAGGGTCGGCTTTAAATATTTACAAAACATGAGATTAGGTAGCCAACCTTCTGGAAGCCATAACTTTTGAACCGTAGCTCTGTTTGGCTATTATAACCACTTTTCAGAAAGGGGAGATCGCGATCTACAATGCCTGACTTGCGAAGGACTAGTCAGCCGAGGGTTTGACCTCAATCTTGAGCCTCTAAGGTCCTAAAAATTGAGCTCAAAGATTTTTCACCCTAAAATCTCAACAGTAAATCCTTAATAACTTCGCCAATACAGATGATCTGGCAATGAAATTCAACTGGCATTCTTATATGACTAAGATGTACCTTCACCTGGAAAATTAGAAAATTTTGAGTTCAAACGACCAACTTACTAAAAATAGTAAGTTTCCAAAAATAGAAGCTTTGTACAAAATAACCCTTATTGAAAAGAAAAACACATATTTTTGGGTGATGCAAGATTGCCCTTACACCCAGGATGCTCCTGCATCAGGATGGGTGAGCTGAGATGGGAGGTGCCCTCCTCTGGATAGAGGACAGGGTCCAGATGATTAGGATGATCTGCACATGATAGGGGTGGAGGTGACATGGGAGGAAGTGGAGAGGGTGTCAATAACATTGGGAGGCATAATCATCTCATATTTGTTTCTCCCTAGAGAGATCCAAGTCTGTTATTGACCAAAGAGTAGCAATGACAGTGACAACATTAGTAGGAGGCTTAACAGGATAGGTCATAGGATAGGCCTTCTAGACAAGATACATGCAGAGGCTTATTAGGTAGAGATGGTGATGAATTAATAGAGTGTGAGCATGACCATGAGAAAAATAGAGTGAGGATCACTACTTTAGATGCCTTAATTGTCAATAGAGGCGCACAACTTGAGCAGCTTAGATCAAACAAAGATACATAGCTTGATTGGCTTAGAGCAAAGAGGGATAGACAACTGGACATACTCAAGGAAAAGAGAGATACCTAGGCCTGGGTAGCTACACACCAGGGAGAGAGAGAGAGAGAAGCATATTATTATGGTTTATATCATGTTGCAGTTCCAAGGGGTTAGAGAGAACCTTTATATTCACAAATGGCTCAGCAGTCTTAGGGGACCATGCCTTCACCAGCTCCATTTGTACCACCTCCTCCTCCTCCAAATCAGGGAGAGGGTGGCAGCCAGACAAGATATTGTATTGTGTCATATTTTGAAACCATATTGTATATCTTGATTCTTCTGAGATCATGCTTTTTTACTATGAAATTTATACATGTATATATTTGTTCCTCATTGATAATTTGATACTCATTGGTAGACAGTTCCTCCTTTGTGATCTATTCTATATTTGATATATCTGAGATAGTTGTTGCTGATGTTGATATGTTAATGGGTTCTCTTTCTTTGATAGATTTTTAGATTGATTCACATGTTATTATGATCTTCGTCTCTTTATGAGTTAGATTAGATTATGTGATGACATCATTTATGCTTTTTTATTTATTACTAATATATAAATATGTTCCAAATGATACTATGTGAACATGCAAATGAATTTTTTTGAGATTTTCTTTATGCAAATAAATGTATGGATGTACTCATGATAAATGTAATGCTTGAATGATTTATTTTTTCTTTTTCCTTTCTCATTTATGAATTCAAAATGTATGTCATGTATATGCAACGATATTAAGATCAATAATATTGATTATGTAGTTAACTTGTATTTCGGATGAATCAGGAAATCATTTTAAGCTCAAGTCCTTATTTATTTTTTTCAAAATGAATCATGAAATGTCTAAATGCATCTACATGTAGACTCTTAGGACTATCACTTATTTGTATACATTGTAGTGTTTTATCATCATTAGGTGTTTTTGTAACGGACATCACCTGATAGTATAGTTGTTGCTAATACCCACTGGTATCATGAAAGAATGAATACAATTTTTATTGGATGCAATGTTGGAAATAAACTTAGGAATCAAGGAATACAAGTGAGGATGACAAGTTAGTTATATCCTTTTACTATTAAGAATCAGGTTCTGTTTAAGTGTAATGTAAGATATGTGACCTATAATGACCTTGAAAATTCATATCCTTGGGTACATCATGTAGCGTACACCTTAGTGAGAATATGATTTTAGAAAAAAAAAACAAGGAAATTGTTCCAACCTCACTGTAGTTTACACATAACAAGGATCGAGATATATGCAGCTATTAACTCATGTTGGCATCTCTTACCATAAACATCCAAATTAGGTGAAATTTATAGGATCATTTTGAATAGTCACCATATGCAAAAAACCAAGAAAATGTTATGCCCCATGTCCTTGAAACTCTTTGTCTTTGAATAGATGTCATGGAGTAACTCGGAAGACATAAAAATCACCAATTTGAGAATTAATCAAATAAAATGTATAACCGATTAGATGCCCCTAGTATGAAACATCATGGGAACATAAAAGATTCAGAATCAAAACAAGATCAAACTATGTGTTTAAGTAGTATTGAGAAAAACTGTGCATTCATGTTTCAAGCAGAATAGAGATTTATCAATTAGAATTTGGAATTAAGAAATATGTTTCCATGTATGAGTATATATGAGATTAACTTTGTTAGCAATCGCAATCCTATGTAGTGTTTAGAAATACTGGTTGATTAAAGTGTTGACAAACACTAGTATATTTTTTTGATTTAAGGTGTTGAAAAACACTAGAGCGTTTAAAGTTCTTTGATTAAAGTGTTGAGAAATACTTGTGTGATATCTATTATAGGTAGGTGGTGTTGAAGAAAAACCATTTTTGTGATATTGACATATAGGAGAAAGTATTGAGAAATATTTTTTTTGAGAAGCAAACCATCCTAGATAGGAACCTAGGACAACCTTGCAGACGCAAACTGAACATGCTAGCAAAGATGCCCTTGGTGTAGAATGACTATTCTTAAGATGCAAATACAAAAAAAACCCAAGAAAGGATACCATGTTTATACGGAATCAGAGTCACCAAATAGCAAAGGTGAAATTATGAATGTTAAGTGCTATCAATACAGTGATAGATAGAGCATAGAGTTTGAGTGACGCATGTTTGCCACGTTTTCACCACTCGGCAAAGATTTTTATTTTTGCTACCAAGACTCCTGTTTTCTAGGTTTTCATCAAGGCACTTTTCTCTTTTTCAATTTATTTATTTATTTATTTTTTATTTTTTTGTAGTATAAAGGCACCTATTTTCCAGGTTTTCACCAAGGATACCTTTTTCAGGACTTTTTTCACAGTTTTTGGATTTTTTTAGGATAAATTTTCTGATTTTTTTTTTGGTATTTTCTGATATTTTCACTGCATGGGCTCTACTAGCCAGACTTCAAGTGTAGAACTGCTTCAAATGTATAGTATTAATGGTATCAAGGAGAAAATCTCCCTCGGGTGTAGCTAACTGATAAGCTCTAGTCCCAAAAGTTTTAATAATGACATAAGGTCCCAGCCAATTGGGTTCAAACTTTCCTTTCTATTCTCTGTTTGGCTAGTTCTTAGGACTTTGTTTGAGGATGAGATCCCCCACGTGAAAGTGTCATGGTTTGACATTTTTATTGTACCCTTTTGACATGCATTTTTGGAACACTTTTAGATAATCGAATGCTTGTTGCCTATGCTCATCAAGTAGGTCTAATGAATTCACCCGATCAATGCGGTATTATTCATCAGTAACAAGACCTCGTAAAGATACCCACAAAGATAGAATTTCAACCAAAATTGGTAATATTTCCTCAGCACCATAGAATAGAGAAAATGGCATTGCTCCAGTTGGTGTTCTAATACATGTTGTGTAGGCCCAAAGTTCTAGATTTGATTGAAAATGCCAGTCTCTACCAGACTTACTCACAGTTCTATGTAGGATCTTCAGAATGTTCTTGTTAGATGCCTTAGCTTGTTCATTACCCTAATTATAATAGATTTAAGAACAATGATGATTAATTTGAAACTATGTGCAAAGGTCTTCAATGTCTTAGTTTTAAATTGGCCCCTATTTTCTTTTATAATTGAAGAGGGTATCCCATCTATACAAATAATGTAGTTCAAGATAAATATAGCCACCTTTTTACCCGTGGCTTTGATCACTGGCATGGATTTGACCCACTTAGTGAAATACTCAGTGGTTGTAATGATGTATTTGTGTCCACTTGAAGAAATAGGATATATTTGTCCAACCAAATCAAAGGCGTGTTGCTAAAATGGCCAATGTGTTATAAATGGTATGAGTTGTCTAGCAGGAGCATGCATAAGATTTCCACGTGTTTTGCATTTATGACATGTCTTTGAAAATAGAAAAGCATATTTTTCCTTCATGGGCCAGTAATAGCCTACTCTTCTAGCATTTTCTTATCTAGTGAAAAGCCATTTGAGTGTGATTCACATACATCTTTGTGGACTTCTTTCAATGTGTGATCTGACTCTTCTTGTTATAAGCACCTAATAAGTGTATCATTGAGACCTCTTCTATATAATTTATTATTAATGAGGCCATAACATGATGCTTTCCTAATTAAGGCTCATTTTTCATTCCTTGATAAACCATTGGGTAAACTTTGGTCAGTTAGATAGGAAATGAGTTTGGTGTACTAGGATAGGTCTTGGGTGCTCAAAGCAAAAATTATTTGGTACTCAGGGGTATAAAAATATGGATAGGATATTTCTTCCACCAATAAGTCATAAAAGAACTAATGGTCTTTCTGTTGTAATATGGATGCTAGTGTAGCCATAGCATCTGTAAGTTTATTTTCTGCTCTTGGTATTTGCTGGAATGTGACAAAGACAAAGTACTTTTTCAAGTCTTCAACCAGATGTTTATAAAGCATCAGCTTCTCATCTTTAGTCTGATAGTCTCCATTTACTTGATTAATAATAAGTTGAGACTCACCATACACATGTAACTCTATGATCTTCTATTTCATAGCCAATTTAAGACCATTCAATAATGCTTCATATTCTGAAATGTTGTTAGTGCATGGAAACATTAATTTGTATGCCTTGAGAATCTTGTAGCCTTGAGGAGTAATTAAGAGAACTCTTTCTCCAGAGCCTTGTTGCGTGAAAGAACCATCAAAGTAAATCTTCCACGGATGTTCAGTTAAATATATTATTGTTTCATTAGAAAATTCAATTATCAGAGGTACATCATCTTACAAGAGTGAATCAACTAATTGATTTGTGAGGAATTTTCCTTTAATATCCCTTCTATCCATATACTCAATGTAAAATTCTCTCAAAATCAGGACCCACTTTGATAGCCTTCCTGTTAATATTATCTTCCTTAAGAAGTATTTCAGAGGATCTATCTTTGCAAGAAGATTTATTGTATGTGACAACATATAATGTCTCAATTTCTATGATGCAAAGAAAACTGCTAAGAAAGATTTTCCAATTATGCTATAATTGATTTTATAAGATACTAGTGTTCTACTAATATAGTAAATTGATCTTTCCTTCTTAGTTTCATCTTCTTAAGCCAACAATACTCCCTGTGATGTAGTTCTAGCTGAAATTTATAGGAGTAATGGTTTTCCATGAATGGGTGCCATGAGAACAGGCGGTGTAGCCAAGTACTCTTTTAGTTCTTTTAAGTTATTTTTACAATTTTTGTCCCATTTTAAGGTAACACCCTTATGTAATAATTTAGTAAAAGGTTGTGCTATGTGTGCAAGTTGTGACATAAATCTCCAAATTGACTGGAGTCTTCCTTTTAATGTCCTGATTTGACTAATGTTGCGTGGGGTGACATTTATAGTATAGATTTTACTTTTGAAGGGTCAACCTCAATTCCTTTCAGTGATACAATAAACCCTAATAGATTTCTTGATAAAACTCAAAGGCAAACTTCTTTGGATTAAGCTTGAGTTGAAATTGGTCCATGTGATCTAATATCTTCTGCAAGTCTTAAATATGAGTATTCATTGTTTTTGACTTTGTTAATGTATCATCCATGTAGTCCTCCATGTTTATATGTATCATATCATGGAATATTGTTGTCATAGCTCTTTGGTATGTAGCACTAGAATTATTTAATCCAAATGACATAACATTTCGGAAAAATGTTCCCCATACACATGTGAATGCAGTCTTCTCTTGGTCTTCAGGAGAAATCTTAATGTAGTTATAACCCAAGAAACCATCCATTAGTGAGTACATCTGATAACCTGATGTAATATCTATGATCAAATCAATGTTTGGTAGTGGAAAATAATCTTTAGGACATGATTTTTTTAAGTCTCTAAAGTGTGTGCAGATCTTGATAGATATATTTGTCTTAGATACTGGTACCACATTAAAAATCCATCCTGCGTAAGCGATGACTCTTATGAATCTAGGTTTCAATAATTTTTCTAGGTCTTCTTTCACTAGTAATGCAACATGAGGGTGCATTTTTCTTAGTTTTATTTTCATAGGTTTGATCCAAGGAGCTATAGATAAATGATGCATTATTAATTTAGGATCTATTCCAGGCATATCTGTGTAAGACCATGCAAAGGTGATCTTTTTCTTTTATAGGAACTTAGTGAATTGTGTGTTCTCCTCTTCTGATAAGGATTGTGCTAGGCAAACAATTTTAGGAACTTTAGCTATTCCCAAGTTAACCAGTTGTGTAGGTTCTACCAAAATTGAAGGTCTTTCTTGAAATTGCTCAGTGAGGATATCAAGAATCCCATGTTTTGGTGCCTCTAGATGGTTTTCACCATTAGATACGTCTTTTATTTTTACTTTTTTAGAGTTTAACACTACCACAATGTGGTTTTCACCATCAGTTCTTTTTAATTTTTTATTTTTCAATTTGTGACTAAGAAACTTGATATCCTCCTCTGACATGTTCACGCTCCTTGCATTGGTGGAAGAAGGATAAGGTTCACAAGAATGTAGGTAACAGGCCAAAGTCTAGTCATTAGGGAAGTTCATGATAGTATTAGGATCTGAATTCATCCAATCAATTAGGTTAGGGTTTGTCAAGGATAATGAATTAGAGTTTGGTAAGGACAACATCGCATTAGCATCAAAACTATTAACTGACAAGACATGTTCTGTTAAGTCAACTTGTATAGTGTTTAGATCATCAAGAGTTAAATCATCATTAATAGGGTTGTTGTTAGTAATATGCGGGCCTAACTCTAGAAACTCATTAGTTGAGCTTTCTTCTTCTTCTCTCATCAAAATGGAACTCATTTCTTGGAGTTTCATATTGTCCTCTAGACCTAGTAAAATACTAGTTTCTTCATAAAAAAATCCTAGGTACCTGTATCTCATCTAATTTAGGAACAACAACAGTGTTAGGGGAAGTGTTAGAAAGCTCTCCTCTTTCCAATGGAGTTGCAAATTTATGAATCACATCTACTTCAATGTCCCTAGTAGCATCAGATAGGACATCCCATTCATAATCATGTGAGTTTGTTATTTCATCATCTGATCTATTTAGAAACTCAGTAATAGTAATCTGATGTACCCTATTAGCCACTTGTAGATCAAAGTGAGTTAAAAATAAGACATGTGAAATTGTGATGAACTACCCCAAGTTAGGATGTAAATATTGTTTTTGGGGTATTTCTTTGGGAGTTGTTTCTATCAATGGAACTTCTGGAGAGTCTTCTATTTTTTCCTCTACTTCTTGAATAGTAGCTTGTGTCAATAAAGGAACATGAGTCTCTTGTTGTGTTTGAAAGCTAGGTACGTATATTTATCCTTGATATTCAGGATACTCTGTACCAATATGAAACAATCTCTCATAAATCCATTGTTCTATTTTTGTTTCTTCTTCTTCATCACTTCCTTCATCGAATATTGGACAATCTCTGCAAGTAGGGTTTTCAGATTTATTATTGAAACCTAGTCCTATGTTGTCTTTAGTATTTCTGAACCCCATGTGTATAGGTTGAAAAATTCCTTTTCCTTTGTCTCCTAGAGGTCCCTTCCCTTTATATCCCATTTTTTTGAGAAGGTCATATCCTTTACCATACTTTTTTGGGGATATTTCGATATGTTTTACCTCATTTTATTTTCATCCTCCTTAATAAAGCCAAGCCAAGACTGCTTTTTCTTCTTTTTCATCCTTGTGAGAAGTAGATTCTCTAACCATACCAATTTCTTTGTGAAACTCTTGTTCTTTAGATGTAGTAGGTGTGAAAGATGAGGAAAGTTTCCCATAAGATCTTGGAGATGTTGGAAATTCTGTTAATGATGGGGTCATGTCTAGCTTGTATTCTCCCATACTAGTTTCTTCAAGTTCTAATGTCTTTCCAAAGCTTCTCATAACCATGTCTTTAGTATTTTTAGATATAGTTTCTTTAGGAACTTCCTTTTTATGAGGAACTATACTATCTTCTTTAACATTGTTGCAAGTATAACTGGTATCTACAGAAATTGTTACTTCCACCCCATTATGTGGGAATTTGATACATTGGTGTTAAGTAGATGGTACTGCTTGCATTTCATGGATCCAAGCCCTCCCTAATAGAATGTTGTAAGCCAGGGGTAGATATAGAACTCGAGAGATCACATTTCTTTAAATTGGTCTTATTCTGATTGGTAGAACAGAGAGACCTTTAGAGGATATTTCTTCTTCATCGTAAGATTTGATAGTTATCTTACTTCTTAAATCAATGGTTTGTTCTGAAAGAACCAACTTCTTTATTATATTGAGAGTAAAAATGTTCAATTCTGCACCTCCATCTATCAATACATATCTAACATGGGATTTGTGAATTAAGACTTCAATGTGTAGGGGTTGGTTATGTGGATGTGTCAATGATTTGTCATATACTTCTAAAAATGAGAGATAGTGTGGTGCTGAGATATGATTTACCATTGCTTGGAACTTGTCTATATCAATTTCTTTTGGCATATTTCTAGAATGTCGGGCTTGTTCAAGAACTTTCATATGCATTGAGGAGATTTTAAATCAAATATAGAAATTTGAGTAGAGGTTCTTTGCAATTGATCCACTAAGTTATAGTTTTCTCCAGGAATGGTCACTATTTTTCTTGTTGCTTCTAGTTTGGGAATAGTGACAATAGGTAATTTGGAAGATATTGTAGGTTTTAATGAGGAACTAGGTCCTTTGATTGTGACTTGTGCTTGACTTCAAGTCACTGCATTTGACTGTGTATATGTGTCTTTATCACCTTTGATAGTGATCACATTGATTTATTCATATTTAATGACCAACATGTTAATCATAATATCATTATTGGTGCAGGTGTAATTGAGTTCATTTCCTTTTCCTTTAGATTCTTCCCCCTTCTCATAGTTAGGGAATGGTTTGTTAAATATTGTATGGTTTTTATTAGTGGTGTGTCCTTCCACTTTGATTTTTCCTCCTCCAATAAGGTCTTGTATAACATGTTTGAGCTTCTCACAGTTATTGGTGTTATGTCCTTTGTTCTTGTGAAACACACAATAATAATTATCATCCCACCATTTTAGTTTGACATCTGGTTCGCATGGTTTTGAATCGGGAATTGTAAGAACTTTTTTTTTCAAGAGCATCTTCAAAATTGTCTTAAGAGTTTTACCCAAAGGGGTGAATGTTCATTGAGGTCTAGAAGTCCATGGTCTACTCTTGTTCTCATTGTTTTCTTTAGGTATTGTGGTTGTTATCTTAACTTCTTTGTTTTATTGCATGCTATTTGTTAGATTAAACACAGCTGGTTTAGGTTTAGCATTAGATGCATCTACCACTCCATCATTAACAATATTCTTGTTTTGTTTCCACCACTTAGGCTTTTTTTTATAGTTGGTAGATTTGTTATCACTTTGAAGAGTGATTTCTCCTTTCTTAACCATGAAATATTCAATATGGATGGCATTTTTTATCATCCTATAAAAGCTAGGTGAATCTTGTATTTGCAAAGCATAGTTTCATTCAGGTATCAAGTTGTTAATAAAGATTTCCATATTTTTTTATTTGGGAATAGCTCTTGAATATCTCGCAAAGATTTTCTTCCACCTTTGTAAAAAGTTTGCAAAGAATTCATCGATTCTTTGTTTTGTGTTACACAAGTCCATCATGGTTATGTCATGTTGTATATTTTAGGATTAATGTTGGACAAAATGTTGTATCAAATCCTCTAAATATTTCACCTTAGGTGTGAGTTTGGAGAAGCACTCCATAGAATTACCACATAGAATTCCCGAAAATAGACTCATTAGGTATTTTGGTTTGTGAATGTACTATATTCTTAGAGCACAAAACTCTCTCACATGGTCATGTGATCAGTCTCTTACTTATACTTTTCATATTTAGGCCTTGCCATGTTGGGAAGAAATGGAATCATGTTAATACTCTTGTCAAAAGGAAATGGACAAATGTGGTCCAAAGAGTATTTATTCGTTGGTTTGACCTTCTCTTAGTTGAGTGTTGCAAGTTTGGCTTCCATCAAGGTCAATTGTTTGGTGAGACTAGAGATAGGGGTTAGTATCCCTTTTTCCTCTAGTCTCTCAACATCATAATATTTAGGAAGTTTAACTCCAATGGATTCTAGATGTAGAAACTACTTCTCTTTGTCTTCACCAATGATCTTTTCCAATGTTATTTGTGTTAGATTTGCTGAACTGCAAATCAACCCAAGAAACATGCATGCATAACTGCTACGAGAAGAAGCAAGACAGAAGAGAAAAAAGCAGCTATGGCGGCCAAAAAGGCAGAGAGTTGAAAACCATGTTGCAAGAACAAAGTTTCTATTAACAACAATAAAATGATTACAATCTCTATGAAGAAATGAAAGCGGTGATTCCTTATAAAGGATACCGAAACCCTAAAAGGGAAACTTATAGGAAATAGAAACTGCCTAAGTGAAACTTAAGCACTAAAGAGTAACTTGATTAATTACTCTAACACCCCCCCTTAAGTGTAACTTAGGGAGAATAAAAACAACTAACTACTGTAGAAAGTAGGAAAGAAGGGTCCCGGCAACTAGGCCTGATCAAGTACCCAAAATAGAAAGCAAACTAGATGAAGGAAACAGAGCCTTCAATCTAGGGAAAGTCTCAGAGAGAGGAACAAGAAAAGAGCAAGAAGCATCTCCGAAGCATGAACTGAAAACTCTATCAGAAGAGACTGTTGGAACCCCCACTGAAGTGCATGACCAGGTAGAGAAGACAAATGTCTGAAGAGCTGATCAATCGAACCAGGAAGCAATAGAACCAATAGGTGGACCCCCCCATAATGCTGAACTGGGAGAGGTGATAGGAACACTGAAATGTAATGCCAGAAACATCTGCAGAAGAAGAACCAAGAACACCAATAGTGCAACAGAAGTACACACACAGGATAAAGGGTGGTGTCACAGACACACTACATGGGCTAATGTCATGGAAGGTACGCTCACTTGACAAAGGTGGATGTGCCTAAAGTGGCATAAATATCATAACCCCCCATGGCACTTTATAACACAGTGCGAGTACATCAACCGAACAAGGTGTACAAGATCCAAGAATGCAGAAGTAGGCACTTTATCTCAGTGTGTTTATAGAAAAAAATGCATCAGAAGGGGCATACAAGCTCAGAAGTTAGAAAGAAGAGTGAACTATGAAACCAGGAGAAGAGATCCCAGGACTTGAAGAACCAAGCAATCCACCAGAGTGCATAAACTGCCAAACTCAAAGGAGAGAAAACCTAGAGTAGAATCTAGAAAAAACATCACTACCACTGAATAGAACACTGAACTAGCTTTCCGACGATATTTTGTTTGCCAAAAAAGGAGTACGGATGAGCCAGATATGACTCCCGAAAGGCAAAAAGAGACATCAGACTTCAACAGCAAAAAAAGCTATTGAAAAAGTGGACCCAAAAAACCAAATCACTGTAGTTGGAAACAGCTCGAAGAGAGCTTTCCGACGATATAAAGAAGTCCAAAAAAGACCTCCGTATGCTCCCTATAGAGCGAAAAAGGCCCAGGTACCCCCAAAAAATCAAAAAAGGTTACAGATAAGCCCCTGGGGCTAAAAAATTTGGGCCCCCAGGCGCATGGCGCGCGTCGGGGGCTAAAACATGGCTCCTGGTCGCCATATGACCATCCGCATACAGAGTAAATCCCGCGGAGGCTAGCCAAAAAAGGTGCCACCACCCAAGCGCTGGCCGCCGGGCGGAGCGGTGCAAACAGAAGCGGTGCAGGGAGAAACGCCGGCGGGCCACGCAGACGTTGCACCTGTTGAGGCGGAGCGGGAGCGGAGGGGCCGCGCGGGCGGCAGGTACCGGAGCGACGGCGGGGGCCATAGTGTTGAAAGGGCGGTGCGGGCCGTGGACTGCAAAGGGGTGCCACCGGTGGGGCGGTGGCAGCCCCCCGGTGGCGCCTTTTAACAAACACTGCACCCGTGTGAAAAAAATGCAAAAACCAAGATTTTTTTTTTTTTTTAAATTTTTGCATCATTTTCTAAGCCCGTACGACCCTAGAAGGCCGAAAAAAATTCACCAGATGCCCCGGTGTCCAAAATGGATGTATATTATATCAATCCTAGGGTTTTTGGGCCTTCCGAACTCAACCATGAGGTCAGTTTTGGTCCAAAATGCCTCCAAAACCAGAGACCCCCCAGAACTAATGAAACATACCAAGAAAAGACTGGCAATCTTCAAACCCTCGAACGCTTCAAAGAAAACTCGAACAGCCACCAGCAGGAAAGCTCTGATACCATGTTAGATTTGCTGAACTGCAAATCAACCCAAGAAACCTGCATGCATAACTGTTACGAGAAGAAGCAAGACAGAAGAGAAAAAAGAAGCTATGGCGGCCAAAAAGGCAGAGAGTTGAAAACCATGTTGCAAGAATAAATTTTCTATTAACAACAATAAAATGATTACAATCTCTATGAAGAAATGAAAGTGGTGATTCCTTATAAAGGATACCGA
>MU223437.1:694908-709005 GCA_018584345.1 Thuja plicata | reverse complement strand
TTCCCCTTTTCTGAACCAATGCAAATGCCAAATTCAGCTTGGTAGTGTACCTGTCCATGCTACTGGATTCCTCGTTGTTGTAATCACATCCAATCGATTTATAATTCCAATACCTTGAATATGCCTTTGCCTCTTTTAAGTAGAACATATTGCGCCAAATATCTCAAGATATCAAACAAACAATTTTGCAATCCCTTAAGCAAACCGAAACTTCAAATGGCAACAAGCTCCTACAACTGGCCTTAAAAATTCTCGGAAACAAGTGAACTGACCTCGTTATCTGGAAATTGGACTCATTCATATATAATGAGGATGTTTCCCTGATTGGTTTCTGGAAACAAATTTCAGACGAAAAGACATCATTTCCCAAAAATGATCGATTCCTTTCCGCACTGCAATCAATGATTTTAATCGCCGTAATTGATTTTTAAAGGCTGACAAATGGATCAATGGGGGGCTCAAATCCGGACTGGAGGTAGTGTGTCAGCTTTGCAAGACAATGCAAAAATAAGTTCATCAAAAGAGTCAACCGGCCAAAAGTTATTCACTGGCAAAGTAGGGCATTTGGGAAACTTTAACCCTTTCCGCACTGCAAACTGAAGAAACTGCCTCTGAAGAATGAAATCAAAGGGTCATCAAAAAGATCTTTCGAAAACCCAACCTCTGGATCCTGAAAGAATGCCATATGGGGAACATGACCCCTCAGTTGCCTTATTCTGAAAACAAACTCCTGAACTGATACTGATCTGCAAAGATAGCACTTTATCACTTTTTTAACCAAAACCTAATAGATATGTAGAAATCGGGTTCAGAATCGGCAAAAAAAAAGTGATCAACTGGATTGGTCAAAGCTTGCAAATCTTTAAAGGAGTTCATTCCTAGGTCCATAATGCAAATCCATATTCAATTATGTATGACCTCAAACTGGGTGCAAATGGGGAAAGGACAAAGTATGTCATTTAAATCTGGATTCAGCACTTAGTGAAACTTTAAGAAATTGGGAACGGAAAGGCTCTGGAAAAGTGGACAAATGGATTGGTAGGTGTTTATAAATCTTCAGGTAGGTTCACTCCCATGTTTTCAATACGAGGGACAAGTCAATTATCCAAAAAATTTCACCCGGGTATAGATTTTCAAGGCCTCAAAGTAGGTTACTTAGTAATTCTGCATTTGAAAACACAGGAAATCAGAATTAATCACTGCTAGAATGGGTCATGAAAACTTATCATCTGATTTCATAAAGATATGCAGACTGGAACATATGGAGTGTGTGACCTCTGGAACATAGTGAAAAAGGAATCTTCTCAATTGGATCAACTGGTCAGAAGTTATGATGCGTCAAACTGGGCTATTTAGATTTCAAGGCAGGACAAAAATGCAAACAGTTTATGAACAACCAACTTTGGGAAGTACGAAAACCTATCAAACGGATTCAGAATGACTTGAGATTTAAAACATAAGCTCTCTGATATGCATGCTAAACATTTCCAAAGTGGCGAACAATGAAACTCAATAGGGTGTAAGATAATCAGAGGCAAAGTAGGCTCCGGATAGCAAAGTGACACTTTGGCAACATGCAGAATTAGGTGACCCCCTCAAAATGAGTACTCCATAAACATGTCAGAACTGAAACTCGGGAGCTGGGACCCACTGCATACATCAAATGAAAGGCATTAAAGCCTCTTCCAAATTTGTATCTTATAAAAATCATCCGGTCATCTTTTTCAATCACTCCAACTGAGTCTTCTTACACCAAATTTTCAAGGGTACTCACTTTGCTTGACTGAAAATTTCAACATGGTCACTCCAAATTTGTTCCAAATTTAGGAGTACCAACAGAGTGATGTGAATTTATTCCTCACCACTACTATCATCTTTCCTTCAGTTCTTGTCATTGTTGTATTCCTCAAAATCTCTACTCCATTCATTTCTAAGAGCTTCCATTGCGGGTGCAGGTGATTCAGTGTCAAATAAGGGATTGCGAGATGTTTCTCCTTGTTGAAAATGTAGCAATATAGGAGGTACTTCTGATTTGTTAGCAAGATACTTGTTACGTCTTGTGTTAACCAGGATGTTGAATCTCAACTATGTCAAAATTTTCCCAATAGTGTCAAGTGAAGTCTCAAATTGTCCAATTAAGTGTGTCCAAGTTGTAAAGGATTGTTAGTGTTTGATAGAAGTAAATGAATCCAGTGTCAAAGGGTTAGAATGCTCTGATAATGAGCTAGGAATCAAGTTGTTTTAAAAAGTTAATAAACCACAATTTTTGAGACCAATTGTAAGAGCCCAAAATGACATGAAAGGTAGACTTGTGAAAAGTTTTGAAACAACAATAGAGAGACTAGAAAAGAAACAGGACCAGACTAAGGAGCCAAAATGGTACCCAAATATATAAATTTTCTCTGAGAGATAACTATGCAAGTGCCCACTGTTCTAGATGCGACACACTATAGGCGAGCAAGGAAATACCACATGTGGGCTTCAGATGAAACAAGTGTGAGTTTTGATATTTAGGATGCAACCTTTATCCCTAGAGGTGATGAAAAAATGACTAGATGCTAGCCAAGATACTAAATGTAATTTTGTACAACCATATGTGAGCCAGGACATATTAAAGGTGAGCCTCTGATGTTCTGTCAAGTTTTTGTCAAGTTTGTCAAGTCTGTCTCAGAATGCGTGAAATTTTTTGATTGCAGATTGTTTTCTCATACTTTCCAGTGAGTGAAAAACACATGTATTCTAAGGATTGAATTTTGTTGCTTATTTCAAGGATTTATCTTTTTAGTGATCTTTTAAGAACATCAAGCAATTTTGCATTGTTAGGGGTGAACAAACACATCCTTAATCCCTAGTGTCTAAGCATAGGATGAAAATATTTTCTTGTAGATTCAAGTACACACCCAAATGCTAATCAAAATATGACCATCACTAAGCACACAGTGGCTCTCTTTATGATACCATATTAGCCGACTGTAAATGCAAGTGAGGGCATGAAATGATGAGTATCTTTGGGCAATTACTATTTTCCTGGCACAAATATTATCATCCTTTTGGGGATGAATTAGGTACTTTTGACTACAATTTGTTTATTATGATGGAGCAATCCGTTTGAAACCATCTCCCATAGAATTGCACAAGGCAAAATTGAGGCGTATATTGGTGGAAAGTGACAATGCAAGCAATTGTTATTTTGTCATTGCTGTCAAACATTACCTAGTAAGACTATTGTTATTTGTTTGAGTACCATATCTATTGTTGATGAAGAATATTTAAGAAGAAGACCAAGTGAATGGTTGAGTTAAGGCAAATAAAAGGGTACTTGATCAGTTGGCACTCTCGCAAATTAATTAGTTGTTTATCTTTCAAAAACAATTTTTCTGGCTATTCTGTGCTGAGCAAAGTTGCTTGTGTCGAGTAAAGTTCTTCATGATGAGAAAATTTGTTTAATGCCGAGGACCATTGAAATTGTCGAGTGGAAACAGTGATGTTGGCTTACTTACAGTAGTTGGATTAATGATGAGATTTGAGATCTCTGGCTGACTTAGTTAATTTTATTGGGATATGTAATGTTAATTAAAGATTGATCCCCGTCATTTAATGTATGGGTAACCATAATTAATGCATGGTTTCAAGATTTAATTAGAGACTACTTTGGAGAAGTAAATGTAATGCAAAGATGGAATGATTCATTGGATCTGACCTAACCTAATATCTACGATCTTGTTTAAGTGGCAAAAGATTTATCTGACCTAGAAAGAGAGGTATATGATAACCTCAAGGGGGTTATTCATGTAGGGTGACAGAGTGTATGTGTATGCAAGAGGTTTGCATAGTTGATTTACTGTTTGGCTTGATCTAGTAGTGAAGGCAAAAGGCAGAAGCAGAAAATTGCATGTGTGATTGTTTGACAGATTTCCAAGTAGATCAGAATGTTGAAATGACAATGCAGGCTATCTAGTAAGTTAACATCTAAGTTGTAATTGGATCTGAATTGCAAAGTAAGTTGTGTGTACCAGATCACAACTGTTGATTACTTTGTTACCATTGTATCAGTTAAATCCTTTAACAAGGTTGACTTAATAGTCATTTGTATAAATCCTCTAACAAGGACATTCAGTTTGGAATTTTCTAAGTCCTCTAACAAGGCCACTCCTAACAGGGTGATTAAATCCTTTAACCAGGTCACACCTAGCAGTGTGTTTTTGTAACCTTTTACAGGGTTGGCTCCTCACAGGGCATCACTTTAGAGGAGTGAAAACTTGGTAGCATGTTACTAGTGGTTTTCCCATATTGGATTTCCATGTTAAATACTTGTGTCAACTTATGTGAATGTTTATGGTTTTATTTACTGTTATGTTTCTACAAGCTAATTTTAATTAACAGTAAACTGCATGATTAAGTTGCTGACTTCTGCTACTGCTATCGAGTAGATCTGAAATATAGAAAGTTTTATTTTATATATCTAGACCTGAGGATAACTGATTCACCCCTCCCCTCTCAGTTATTCTAAATTCATTCTAACAATTTGTATCAGAGCATTGGTCTCCTGAAAATAGTTTGAAGGTACTTGGAGCAAAAGATCAAGATGTATAAGAAGGAGGTTCCTAAGCTGAACAAAGATATCTTCCCTAAATGGTAGAGTTTGATGAAACAATATTTGGTTGGTATTGGAGATGATGCTAAGTGACTTATTGAACATGCCTATGTACCACCTACTACTCCTCTCACTGTTGCTCAACTAAAAGAAAAGCAAGAGCACAATCAAGCAATGTTGGAGATAGCCTCTGCATTGAGCTATTCAGAGTTTGATTATATAAAGAGCTACACAAATGCAAAGTAGATGTGGGAAAAACTTGCAACTATCTATGGTGGAGACACAAATGTGCTGAGAGCTAAATCAAAAAGTCTAAGAGGTAATTTTGATGAGATGAAAATGCAAGAAGGTGAAAATATCATTCAGTACTATGGTAGGGTAAAAGAAGTTATAAATACCATTAGAGGGGCTAATGGAAAAATTGATGAGAACACCATTATGAGCAAGGTACTGAGAAATTTACTTCCTATATGTGCTATTAGATTTTCTGCAATTCAAGAATTGAGATGTACTCCTAACAATAATCTGAATTTGGAAAATATGATAGGCAGACTCACTGCATTTGAAATGTCAAATTATGATAACTATAATTCACAAGGAATTGATTCTGCTTTTAGATCACAGCTGGTTCTCAATAAATCTAAGAAAGGAAAGAAACATGTGGACAATGATAGTGACACTTCTGATGATGATCTTGAATAACTTGAAGCAGTCATGGAAAAAAGGATATCCAGAGGAAAAGAAAAATACAGAGGTAAACTTCCTATTATTTGTTTTTCATGCAACAAAGTTGGTCATATAGCTGCTAGATATCCTGACAAAAATGAAAACATGAAAGAAGGGACAACAAATACAAAGAATACAAAGACAGAAAGGATGACCGAGACTTCAGGAAATATAAGGACTACAAAGATAAAGGTAAGAAATCTTGTTATATTGTTGAAGAAACTTCTGACAATGACACTAATAATTCTGATGACAATAATATAGAAGTTGTTTATGTTGCAATGAAAGAAGATTCTGACGATGATGAGAAAACTGCACTAATCTCTTATATGAGAAAAAATGATCGTTGGATCATTGACAGTGGTTGTTCCCATCATATGATGGTGAAAAAGATAAGTTTGAAACCCTAAACCAATGTAAAGGAGGATATGTAAAATTTTGTAATGATTCACCATATCTTATCAAAGGTAATGGATTGATTAACCTGGTTGACAAAATTAGATGTGTATTGGGTTGATGATCTTAAATACAGTTTACTGAGTGTTGCACAGCTGAACACTTATGGTTACAAAGTTGAATTTCATCACAGAAAAGAAAAGATCTATGATTCTACTGGAGAATTAGTTGGAAGTGGTGATCAGACTAAAGGTAACTTATTTTATCTGGATTTATCTGAAGAAACATGTTTGTTTGCACAATATAATGATGTTTGGTTATGGCATAAGAGATTGTGTCATGTGGACTTTGATAACTTGGTAAGCATAACTAAATTGAAAAAGGTTAGAGGGCTACCTAAGTTAAAGAAACCTGAGAATGCAATGTGTAAACAATGTCAACTAGGAAAGATGACTAAGTCTAGTTTCAAGAGTAAAACACATGTATCAGAGGAAATTCGAGAATTGGTTCATACTGATCTCTGTGGTTCCATTGGAGAAAGAAGCTATTGTGGTGCTAGATACTTTATTCTATTTGTTGATGATTATTCAAGGATGATGACTGTAATATTTCTCAAGGAAAAATCTGATGCATTCCAGTTATTTAAATAGTACTTAGCTAAATTTGAAAAGGAAATAGGCAAAATTTTGAAATGCTTAAGATCTGACAGAGGTGGAGAGTTTATTTCTAATGAGTTTAACAGGTTCTGCAATGACCGAGGCATAAAGAGACAGATGTCTGCACCTAGGATTCCTCCACAAAATGGTATTGCTAAATGAAGGAACATATCTATCATGGAATATGCTAGAATACTAATGATGGAGAAAAATGTTGCGCAGAAATATTAAAAAGAAGCTGTAAGTACTGTAGTCTATACACTGAATAGAGTTCAAATCAAGAAAGGTACAGATGCTACACCTTATGAACTTTGGTATGGTTATGCACCTAGTGTAAAGTATTTTAAAGTATTTGGAAGCAAATGTTTTATACTAAAGGAAAATAGAAATGGAAAAGTAGATGCTAAAGGTGAAGAAGGTATATTCCTTGGTTATTCAACGAAAAGCAAAGCATACAAATGTTTGAATTCTAATACTAACAAAATTGTTGAAAGTGCAAATGTAAGAATTGATGAGTTTGCAGAAAGAAATGAAGTTGAAAGTACATAAGAGACTAAAAGCTATAGATCATTCATATATCTGGATGAGGAATATTCTAACTCACTACCTGAGACTACTGTTGTACAATAGCATGCACCTGCCGAGTCACAGAGTGGAGCTGTCGAGCAACTGGAAGTGAATGCCCGAGCTATCTGATGGAGATGCCGAGTCACAGAATCAACCAGAATTGAATACAAACAATAAACCTAAAGCAAGGACTGAGCCTACCCTAGCAAAATATGTGAGAAGAAATTGTTGGTACTCAAAAATACAACAAGGTTTTTGAGTACCTTGTTAAACATTTTGTATTTTGGCCCTTTATGAGAACTTTTGAGCCTTTTTTCCCAAGCCCAATTATAAAGTTTTTCATGCATATCAGGTGTTCATCACTCTTTTTTAGACATATAAGACATCCTAGATCGTCAGATTCAAGTTTTTAGTCATTTAGTGATGTCTTGTTTTGAGCACTTGTCTTTTTTTGCATATGCTGATTATATTGTCAAATTGTTGTAACTTGCCTACTTTGCTTCTGAATAACTTGTGCCCTGTTGAGTTTCATATTTTTCCAGTTTGGGAATGTTTAACATGTATATCAAAGAGCTTATCTTTTAAATCCTATGTCATTTTGAATCCATTTGATAAGTTTTCAGTCTCCCCAAAGTTGGTCCTGCAGAACTATCTTGTTTCTCTGTCATGTCCAGATATCTGAATAGCCTACTTTGAGCTTCTGAAAGTTGTACCCAGTTGAATGCCCTGCATATTTGAATGTTCCCCCATGTTGAAAACATGAAATTGTACCCATTTGAATATTTTCAAACTCATACCAGTCCATTTGTTCACTTTCCCAACTTGATTCCAAATCCAATTTATGCATATTTGCTGAGTTTAAAATAAGAAAAATTGTAAGATGCTAACTTTGAAAATTGATGCCGATAGATCAGTTCACTTTCAGTGCAAGCTATTTGAAGATCCATATTCCATGTGTAAAGGTGAATCAAGTTCCAGAGGTTCAAATTCTGGGGGCTCTTTTTGATTACTTTATGAATTAAAATTTGAAGACAGTTTGTGCAGTTTGGCAGTGCAAAGCAGAGGTTTTTAAAAAATTTTAAGTTATAAAAGGGAAAAATGAAACCATGAAAAGGGGAGCCCAGACCTTTGGAGGGTAGTTATGATGTCCATTAGCAAGAAAATTTAGCCATTAATGAGCAGCATTTGGAGGAAACTTTTAAAAATCTGAAAATGCAAGTGCACAGCAAGCCACATTTTTGGTCATATCTCAAAAAATATGATCTGGGTTGGGCTAAATTTTGGATATGTTTGAAAAGACCATGCCAAAAATCTACAGTAAAAATTTGAGACAAATCAGAGTTTAAACACAAAAGTTATGGCTCTCTGAGTATTGGCTGCAATAGCAAAGTTTCAAAATGCACAGAGATATATCCCACATGCACGGGGTTGTGAAAGTTTTTAACATTAATATGCTCCAACACTTAGTATATGATTTGAAGAAAGAACCAAGAGGCCATTTGGTGGGTCTCTTTCTTGAAATTTCAAAATTCTAGTGGGCCCCATAATTTTGGAGTAAAAATGCATAAAGTTAGTCTCCTAGTCTCCAAGTCTCCAAAGCCAAGACAATCATCTAGAGACTTAGAGACTAAAGGTAGTCTCCAAGTCTCCAAGTCTAACCATAGTTGATGAAATCATTCAAAGACTGAGAGACTACACTATCCAAGTTAACCACAGTCAAGGCATGGTCAAGTTGCAGTCAAGTTAAGCTCATTCAGAGACTTAGAGACTAAAGGTAGTCTCCAAGTCTCCAGATCGAACCATGGTTAAGAAAATGTTTATGAGACTTAGAGAGTACATTGTGAAAAGTAACCATAGTTGAGTCATGGTTAATCGTTGAGTTAAGTTATTCATCATGTCTCCAAGTCTCCAACTCTCCAAATCAAACCCATGGTTGAGAAAATCATCTAGAGACTTAGAGACTAAAGCTTGTCTCCAAGTCTCCAGATCTAACTGAGGTTAAAGAAATATTTCAGAGACTTAGAGACAATGAAAAAAAGGTTGATCATGGTTAGAGTGTAGTTAAGGTGTGGTTAAGTAAAGATCTAGAGACTTGGAGACTAAAGCTAGTCTCCAAGTCTCCCAACAAACTCATGGTTAGCAAAAGGATCTAGAGACTTAGAGACTAAGTTAGTCTCCAGTCTCCAGATAGACTCAAGGTTAAAGGAATTATTCAGAGACTTAGAGACAAAGAGGAAAAGATCACTGGGTTAAAAGGTGAGTTAAAAGGTCAGTTTAGAGCAGCAAATCAGCATGTGACAAGTGTCAAAATCTGGTGGATTCTGGGAGAAAAAGGCATAAAATAGGATTATAAAGGGAAAGAATGCATAGATTTCAAAATCAAAATGATTTAAAATGTTATAGTTTGTGCATGGAATATTAAAGGGAATATAAAATCAGATTTGCATAAAATATTAAATCTATATAGTCTTTTCTATAGTCTATGTGCAGATTTTTTATTTTTATTTTTCAAAGATTTTAAAATGCATTCCGAAAAGAGTTTTCAACACAGAGGAAATCAGAATTTTTCCAGAAGCATGGAAAATTTGGATAGAATGAAGATTAGATTATGGAGATCAGATTTGCACAGAAAGAAGAGATAAAATACATATATTTTATTTACAAAATCAGATTCATATTTTCTTTCCCGGAGTTTTTTTGAAGAAGAATGAAATCAGATTTTCTCAGATTAATATCAGATTTGGAAAGCTTCTCAGTGGCAGAATGAAAGAGTTATAATGAGGATAAAATCAGATTTTAAAAATACAAGTAGAGTTAAAAATTGATTAAATCAATTAGATATTTTAAAGACTTGAAATAGAGGTAAAATAAGATTTTTGATGTCACCGAGAAGGATCAGATTTTTGGAAAAGAAGGAATGAGTGCAAATTAGATTTGAGAGAAGGACAAGTGTTTGCCAGACATAGTTTTTAGGGTTTTTTCTGTTATATATATCTTCTTCTTTTCTCAGTTCTAAGGGTTCCTTTCCTCTGCTCTGTTCTGATTTTTTCTTGCAGATGCCCAAAGCAGGTCCCTGTTGGTCTTGTGGAAATTTTATTGTAAGTTATACTTCTATGTCTTTGATATTCTAAAGGCTTATTATCTGGCTGTGTTGATATATAATCCATTAATAGAATATAGTGTAGTTTTCCCTCTTTCATATTATCTTGTCTCTTTGTATTTTGTTTGTGCTCTAGTGTGTTTCAATTGTAAGGCATTTGAAATACACCTAATACAAGGTAGTTTGTCTAATTATTTATGAGCTCCTTTCAAGGAGAGGACTAAGTTTCATAGATGATTTCAGAGAGCAAAGCATTGTGATAAGGATTTGATGCAGATGTATGTATATGAGAGGATAGTTTGTAAGGCACTCTATCTCAGCTGCTTGTAGTTTGTAAGGCACTCTACAGTATCTCTATTAGTTTATCTCTATTGATTCATGTTTTCATTGACTCTTTACCCAAGGGACAGGCACTGGCCTAGGATATAGTTTGCAGTTTGTTCTTCATGCAATATCAAAATCATTTCAAATAAGTATACTTCAGTTACTTATAACAAATGAGCTGAACTCATTAGGGACTCATATTAGTAGGATATTGTCCATTTTAGTGATTCCTTGGAGAGTAAATCAGCTAGGTTATCCCTCCTTAAAAGGAAGAAGGATGAAAATCCTTGTATCACTGATTTATGCTATATTTACAATCATAGTTTGTATGGTTAAGTTTTGCATTTGGTTATGCTTGGTCATATGCAGAATGTTTCATAAGTTAGCTCAATAACTCCTAATAGAAAATCAGTGTCCACATTAATATATACTATATAATCAGTAATCATAAATAGGTAAAACCTGCCTGAGTATATGTGGAGCTCAAAAATGAAGAAGGATCTTATCCAATCCTTAGCAATTAGACTTTTCTTGCATCTGAATCAATATAGACAGCATGGTGTTCAAGTAATTATTCAAGCACTGTGATTCATACAAGAAAAATCCCTAACAGAAATCACAATTCTGATCAAATCATTGGGTAAAAGGATTATGTTGTAATGACAAGAAGTTGAAAAATGACACATGTTTGTTATGTGAATTTGAGCCCAAAACAGTGAAAGATGCTTTAGAAAATGAAGATTGGATACAAGAAATGAATGAGGAAATTGAACAAATTGAGAAAAATAAGACTTGGACACTTGTACCTAGGCCAAAGGATAAAAATGTAATTGGCACAAAGTGGGTATTCAAGAACAAACATAATAAACATGGAGATGTGACAAGAAACAAAGCTATACTGGTATGCAAGGGTTATACACAGGACATAGGAATTGACTATGGTGAAACCTTCACCCTAGTTGCAAGATTGGAAGGTGTCAGAACCTTACTTGCATATGTAGCCTATAAAGGATTCAAAGTTTATCAAATGGATGTGAAATTTGCATTTCTCAATGGAATCTTGGAAGAAGAAGCATATATCGAGCAAGCTGATGGTTTTGTAGACCCAAACAAAAGGGATATGGTTTCCAGATTGCACAAAGCATTATATGGATTGAAGCAAGTGCCAAGAGCATGGTATGAGAGATTGCACAACTATCTGATCAAGATTGAATTTGCAAGAACCAATGACAACAACAATCTATACTTAAAGACAGAGCAAAGCAAAGGTACATTATTAGCTAAAAATTTTGTAGATGACATCATATTTAGTGGACAAGATGTGTTATGTCAAAAGTTTGCAACAGAGATGCAAATTGAGTTTGAGATGTCTATGTTTGGTGAAATAAAATTCTTTGTTGGCTTACAAATTTATCAAATGAAGAATGGTATCTATATCACTCAATCTAAATATATCAAAGAGATACTGAATTTTTTTGGAATGGAAGAGTCCAAACCAGTGAGTACACCCATGGCTACTAAACAGAAGCTGACAAAAGATGATGACACAAAATAAGTGAACCAAACACTCTACAGGTCAATGATTGGAAAACTAAAGTATGTTGTACATAGTAGACCTGATATTTCCCTAGCTATTGGGATTGTTGCAAGGTTTTCTGCTAATCCTAAGGAAACTCACATGATGGTAGTAAAAAGGATTCTAAGATATTTGAAAGGAACTAATGACTATGGTCTATACTACAAAAAGAATGACAAGTTTGAACTCAGAGTTTACACTGACTCTGACTGGGCTAGAAATGTTGATGACAGGAAAAACACTATTAGTGGAGCATTTATTTTAGGAAAGAAATTGATCTCCTAGACAAGCAAGAAATATAACTACACCTCACAATCTACAGCTGAAGCCGAGTATGTGGCAGCAATAGTTAACTGTTCTAACATTGTGTGGTTGAAGATACTACTAAAAGGTATGAAGGAAGAAATCACTAACCCAGTTTTCATATATTGTGATAACACAAGTGTTATAAATATTTCTAAAAATCATGTGATGGACTCAAAGACAAAGCATATAGCTATCAAGTATCATTACTTGAGGGAGCTAGTTCAGAGTAAACAAGTGAGACTGGATTATGTGAACACTAAAGAACAATTAGCAGACATATTCACAAAAGCACTACTCAAGGATTCTCATGAGTATCTACGAGGTAAATTGGGGTTGATTACCTTAAATGAGGCTAATTAAGTTCTGTATGGTACTGTTGCATCAAATATTTCATTCAGAATATTTGACACATTGATGCACAGTAAGTCACACTTTAGGATGCTGGCTAAAGTTGTGAAGATGGACAAGGATAGAAAAGAAAAATTAATCATAATCAAGATGACAAGATCAACATGATATTGAAGATCTACATGATAAAGATATTGACGTCTTTGGAATTGTTGTGAAAGAGGGGGAGATTACCTATAAAGAGGAAGAGATTGTCGAGAAAGAGAGATTACAAAGAAGGGAAGATTACATAGAGGTAGAAGTTACTATTGAAAACATTGAAGTGGTTATCTACTCAGAGGGAGTCTACAAATGATTAGACATAGATGATTACAGTGTGATTGCAAACACAGAGGGAGAAATGTTTTACAGATAAGAATCAGAATGAAGCTAAAGACATTAATGAAGATTCATTCATATCAAGGAACACATTTGAATTTTTGGATTGGTTGGTAACTATGCTTGTTGAATCATTGTTTTAATGTTTTGTGTTGCCATCAATGCAAAAGAGGGAGATTGTTAGAAAGTGACAATGCAAGCAATTGTTATTTTTTCATTGTTGTCAAACCTTAACTGGTAAGACTATTGTTATCTATTTGAGTACCATATCTATTGTTGATGAAGAAGATTTAACAAGAAGACCAAGTGAATGGTTGAGTTAAGGCAAATAAAAGGGTACTTGATCAGGTGGCACTCTAGCAAAGTAATTAGTTGTTTACCTTTCAAAGATAATTTTTCTGGTTGTTCTGTGCCGAGCAAAGTTGCTTGTGCTGAGAAAAGTTGCTTGTGCTAAGTAAAGTTGTTCGTGATGAGAAAAGTTGTTCAATGATGAGCACCATTGAAATTTCTGAGTGGAAACAGTGATGTTGGCCAACTTATAGTAATTGGATTAATGATGAGATTTGAGATCTCTGACTGACTTAGTTAATTTTATTGGGATATGTAATGTTAATTAAAGATTTATCCTCATCATTTAATGTATGGGTAACCGTAATTAATGCATGGTTTCAAGATTTAATTAGAGACTACTTTGGAGAAGTAAATGTAATGCAAAGATGGAATGATCTATTGGATCTGACCTAACCTAAGATCTATGATCTTTTTTATGCGGCAAAATATTTATCTGACCTAGACAAAGAGGTATATGATAACCTCAAGGGGGTTATTCATGTAGGGTGATAGAGTGTATGTGTATGCAAGAGGTTTGCATAGTTGATTTACTGTTTGGCATGATCTAGTAGAGAAGGAAAAAGGTAGAAGCAGAAAGTTGCATGTGTGATTGCTTGACAGATTTACAAGTAGATCAGAAGGTTGAAATGACAATGCAGGCTATCCAGCAAGTTAACATCAGAGCTATAATTGGATCTAAATTGCAAAGTAAGTTGTATGTACCAGATCACAACTGCTGATTACTTTCTTACCATTGTATCAGTTAAATCCTTTAACAAGGTTGACTTAATAGTCA
>MU223437.1:677655-694858 GCA_018584345.1 Thuja plicata | reverse complement strand
TTAAATCCTTTAACAAGGTTGACTTAATAGTCATTTGTATAAATCCTCTAACAAGGTGACATTCAGTTTGGAATGTTCTAAGTCCTCTAACAAGGCCACTCTTGACAGGGTGATTAAATCCTTTAACTAGGTCACACTTAGTAGTGTGTTTTTGTAACCTTTTATAGGGTTGGCTCCTCATAGGCCATCACTTCAGAAGAGTGAAAACTTCGTAGCATGTTACTGGTGGTTTTTCCCGTATTCGATTTCCACGTTAAATACTTGTGTCAATTTGTGTGAATGTTTATGGTTTGCTTTACAGTTATGTTTCTACAAGCTAATTTCAATTAACAGTAAACTGCATGATTAAGTTGCTGACTTATGCTACTACTGCCGAGTAGATCGGAAATACAAAAAGTTTTATTTGCTACATCTAGACCTGAGGATAACTAATTCACCCCTCCCCTCTCAGTTATTCTAAATTCATTCTAACATATATCCCTATTTCTAGTCAAATGTGTGTAGTCTCAGAAGAAAGATTCAAGTGTCTCCTCTATACACACACCCAAGCATGTTCAAGGAATGATGTTGAAATTCCAAGAACAAAACCAACTCCATCTTCTAAGGCTTTACCCTACAAGGAAGCCATTATTTATACTGAGTTGGAAGGGTTGGTGTAAAACCTGTCCTCACTTGTATCATTTCTAGGAGATTTTTTCCTGAATCATTATGCTCGCTAATGTTTTTAAAAGCATACAAAGGATTGGTGAGCTTAGGATTTCAAGATTTCTGATTCTTCAAAAAGAAGTAGAGCATATTGATGAAAAGAGCACTGCAAGAAGACTTAGATGGGCTCTAACTCCTTGTCAACTTTTCAAACTCTTTTCTTGGACACCCCAACTCCACCAATGTCTTCTATTGCCAAATTTTAGTCTAGGGTCTTTAGGTTGTAGGGGGTATAATTTTTCTTTGGTGACTTACTTCTCATTCATCCTAAAACATTCCCCTAATGTGCTTATTAGAAAAATTATCCTCTTTGCCTATTTGAGCCTAGCCAATTTTCAATACTTCTGTTTCTTTCAGATTTTAGGTGATTTAGGTGTGTCACAAAAAGGGTAGTCATAGAATCTTCCCAATGAGAAGTATTCACCCTCGGATCTGTAATGATCATGTGTTTTTCTGAAAGGTAAACATGTGATTTTAATAAATGATTCATAAATCTTTTTGTTTGTAAAAATATTTTTTCAACTCTCAGAGATATCAAGTTGTGGAGTGGTAATGATGATCATGCGGCATCCAGAAAAGTTGGTCTCAGAGGTGCAACCTCGACACAAGTGAAAAATATTTTATAAGAGGTTAAGTGCTCCCGATGGAAAATAAGTGGTTTAAGTGTGAAAAGGATAAAGGGTGAAGCCATCGGGATACTTTTCCAAATTAAAGGAAATAGGCTTACGGGAAAAGTATCCTCTTATGTTCTTTTCCCGTACAAGGCAAAATGGTCTAATGCTTATGCATTTTGGCATCGGAAGGAAAGTATATTATTTTTCCTCAAGGCTAAGGATGTATTTAAATAAGCGGCTAATGAACATAAAATTTAAATGTAAATGTTTAGATTTTGAGGCTGTTATGTTCCTCAAAACGGGAAGTTCGAATAGCAGTTGTATACAAAAATTAAATTCTAATCCTACTGTTACAACTATTAAGCTCACCTTAATGATATTCGTGTGGGGTCAATGTTCGAATCTTGGTGGCTATTTCTTTAGCATTCTCCATCATTTGTTTCTCACCGTGTTTTCTTAGCAGGTCATTTGTCTTCACTTATGTTCTCAGTTTTATAGTAAATGGCAATCAAGGCTTTTGGTTATGATAGATTAATTGGTATTGAGAGTGAGTTGAAAGAAGTTTCTGACACATCTCTAAGATTCTTTGATCTCTGAAATTTGCATAGAAGATTGAATTCTCATCAAATTCACCCAATTACTCAGAAGCTCAAAGATAGCGGTCTAGTAGAAGTTGCAGAGTTTCCAATGGCAGTCCAAGCTCCTGAGCTTGTCAGAGAATGTATCAAGAAATATGACCCACTGGAAAACCAAAACCTTTTACCGAAACATTCTATTTAGTTTTCAATTGATAAATCTCTAATTCAATCCGCCTTTAGAATTATGGAAAAGGATGCATATTGTCTTTCTGCGTCTATGTTCAATGAAAAGAAGGCTCTAAGGAGGGAAGACATGAAGAAAACCTGGCTCCAGAACCCTCAATCAAAGAAGAGTAAAATGTTGAAGACTCTCTTAAGAACAACCCTAAAGAGGGAAATTGTTTATATTCTGGCCCTGTTAGCTAGATTGGACAAGAAACCTAAAATCCTAGATTTTGTTGAACATAAATTCTACCTTGTTCAAGCTGTCTCCACAGAAAATATGTTCATTGATTGGGCATAAATACTATGTGAGAAGCTATCATCCTAGTTGAATTCCTGTCAAGGATTTAAACAGTTCTACATGTCTTCATATTTGATCTATGCTCTCGTGACTTGGAACCTATGGCCTGGCTTACCGGCAATATAGAAATTTGATGATAACACAAAAATATTTGAGTTCTACCCAAATTTGCAATTATGTCAGAGCTTTGAAGAATACACGGCTGTCAATTATGCATTCACAATGAGAATATGTTAGGAACTTCAAGGTTTTCTAGAAAGAAGATTCTCACCAGAAGCCATCTCAAAAATTAGTTAGTTTGGCTTCTCTTTCATCAAATTCCTAAGTTTCTCTTATCTTCAGATAGGAGCCTTCTCCATATTTCCTAAGAGGTTTCCCCGGTATCCTGAAGATAAAGTGGTTTGAGTGGAGGTTTGCCAACAAATATTGGAAGTGAACGCTCTATGTTCAACTATGAAGAAGATCATTGGGATTTCTTTCCCTATGGTCATTGGTCCATATTCCTGTGCATCTAGATCTGATGCTTGAAATTTAGTAAAGAGTTTTGAAGATAAGATCAAGCTACCCAACTATGAGGTTCTTAGGCATCAATATGATCCTGTACATTTTTTTATAGATCACTTAAAGCTGAGATATTCCTACAGACATGTCCCAGATATTTATGGTTTTTGGGCTAAGTGTTCTAATGAGTATCAGACATGGGAGAAATTATGGCCCCATTTAAATTTAGATGAAATTAAATTGTATAACAATCCTATTGATGTATCTGATCTTGTAGATGACAGACTCTACATGTGTCCTTCATCCTACGACTAAATCAAAGTGTTTCCCATTTCTTCCTCTCCACTAGCTGGTCCAGTGGTTGATTCATTGGAGCTTCTCATGAGAGGAATTAACAAGAGAACTGACAAGTAGGTGGAATGGATCAGGGCCCGATGGAAAAGAACTTCTAGCACAGGTTCTTCTGGAGGAACGAATTCAAGAGCTGGGTAGTCTACATCAGCAACTACTTCTTCTGTGGTGCCATCAACTTCATCAGGTGTAGCACAATCTACTAGGTAAGAAAGTGACCAACCTCTAGAAAAGAATGTTCCTATCAACTTCACTTGCGGAGGTGGTTCACTCTGGAACATTGGAAATTAAGAGGAGAGTAGAGGAGATAAGGAAAATGAAAAGGAGAAAAGTCAAGAGGCATCCGTGACCAAGCCTTCATCAATAATTCCAGTAATCACTTTGGATGACACAAACCCAATGGATGGTCAGGACTCCTCTCAGCTAGCATACACCCTCGCCCTTTCATTGACAAAGGTGGCCTCTTTCCATGTTACATCTCTAGGAAAGAATACTCCTCCATCTTTCTGGAAGTTGTTTGATCCTACAGCTCTTCAGTCTATAGTTAGGGTGTTATCCATAGATTCATAGTTGGAATAAACTATTAAAAAGAAGAAGAAATGATATGAGGAGGCTACTACTTCAAAGGATCTGATTCTTAAGGCAACCTTATCTCAGTCACTAGTGAGGAAGGCGAAGATGAAAAAGTCCGTGGTAGCTCTCTCCCATGATTCCACAACCTGGCATATGTTAATGGAAATAGCAGAGCCACAAAAAGAAGGAAAGTTTCATGAGCTGTCAGCTCAAGATTATTAGATAAAAACTGTGGATCTAGGAGTTCTGGTGCATGACTTAATGGTGAACATTTGGAAAACCACCAATGAGAAGATTGAGGATATGTTAGAAGAACTCTAGGTAGATAAGGAGGTTCTCAAATTTGCAAATAAGGAGCTAGTTGAGTATATTAAATCTACTCTTGGTAGTACCTCATCTTCTTAGTTTGGTCCCAGTGCTAAAGAAAATAAGAATTTACTACTAAAGCTGCAACAAAAGAGATAGTTTGGAAAAATTGGTAGAGCATGGATAGATGCAATTTAGGTTCAAGGCCCAATTGTCATTGAGAATTAGGGGAACCTTCTACTTGATGTAGACAAGTTGAAGAACACAACATCAAAGCACCAAGACACCATTTACAATCCATCCACTAGATTGACAAAACAACTAGCTACCTTGCAGGAGGTGATTGATATGGAGACTAATGTTACAATCTCCAATGGCATCCTCAAGACCGGGCAAGAGCCATTGTTTCATTGGAGGCAATATTTGGAGTTTGTGATTGAGAGCTCAAATAGATCAGGAAATGAACTCAAGGCTTTGATTGAGTTAGTCCAAAAAGAGATGAATCAACTTTTTGAGTTTTTGAAAGTTTTGCACACATAATCTCAGGTTTCCGAAAGTGACAAGTTGGTGAGTACAGAGTGAATGAAAGCTAAGTTTCTTGCTTTCATAGATGAGATTTTGGATCTGGCTAGCTTCCAAGTGTCAAAAATTAGTGAGCTCTCCACAATAGATGTAGTAATCAAAGCAGAATCAGAGAAGCTCCAGTCCCGGATTGCCAGGTTGGATGAATTGATAGAGATGTATGACTTATGGATGATCAGAGCTGACAATGTAATCATTCTGAATGCTCAGGAGTTGGGAAAAGTAATAGATGTAATGAATTCTTACAAAGGAAAATTCATTTCACTAAATTCAGCATAGAATCTATTAACCTATGTCATTTTCCCAATTTTTGTCTATCGTAGCTATTTTGGGCATTTTGTCAGCCTTGTCAATTTTTGTAACTAGCCAATTTTATTATTAGAATGTTCCTTTAGGAATATTGTATGAAGGAAATCATTATTTTAATGAGTCATTTTCTAAGAAGACCTATATATGTAAATTTCTATAAAGAAAATGAGATCAAAAAATATTACTTTTGGAAAACCCCTGTAGCTGGGACTACTGTGTGCGACTCTGAGTCTAAAGTGATTTTTGTTGTTCAGTTTAGTTAGCTGTGTAATTGTCTTGAATGAAGATGCTAAGACTAGAAATTGAATGAATATTAATGAACCAGGTTTTGTTATTTTCATCCAACAGATTGTATGTTTATTATCTCCAGCTTGAGTACTCGGATTTCTTTTCATTTGCATGTTTTAGTTCTATAGATTTTTTCTTGCATAAGAGATTGGGAAGAGTGTCAATAAACAATGAGATCAATATAATCTGGGTATTGTCAGAGTTTCACAATCTAAGTAATCTGGGAATTACATTGTTACACTTCCTTTCTTCATCTCTGCTAGTAGATGGTAGTTTGCATTCATCTTGCACTGCATAATAGTTTGAATAATAGATTGCATGTCATTGAGTAGGTTCCCCTTTCATTTCCTAAGTTGTTTGAAGCTTTGAGAAACTTGGTTAAACCTCTTTTTCTCTCTGGTTAAGAGAATACCCCCCTAAAAACCAAAAGTCAAGATTCATTGCATATCTTTCACATAAGGGATATTGTACCTTTCAATTCAGGGGTCATTGATAGATTCCTATCATTGATCTAGTCTATGCTTACTTTTTGTTCTACATAAGCCAACTTTAGGTGTTTCCAAGAGTCATTTGATAAATCAAATTTTAAGTAGACAAACTATAAACCAACAATTTTTGGCTACTCTACTAGGGAAGACTCATAATACTCCTAAGCTTACTTAGTAAGTATTTCTATGGCTCTACTAAGTAACTTAGAAATTTTTGTTTGGCATCTCTAATGCTACATTCTATATATCACTCTTAAGGAGAAATGGTAATTGCCTCATGAGGGACAAGTCCCACTAGAGCAACCTAATCATTTACTTTCAGGATGAGCTAGAAGATTAAGAGTTGCGCAGCTGCTGTAAATAGATTCAGTAGCTCTAGATCCCAAGTATACCCGTAGTTTCTAGAGAGAAGGACATAAAGATCCTGTGTTTGAAGAATTGTAGAAGGCTAAGTTTCCTTTATTAGAAGGCCCTCTCAGAAGAGGAAGAACCAACACCCGGGATCCTATCTCTTTAGGTATCCGTGGTGCTCTATTGACACCATCATGACCTACTTCCTGAATTCATAGTCATTTTTATATACCTCCTGTTATCTGTAATACCACCTTGTCATTGTGTAATGCCCTCACTCTTTACGGGGTAGCTGCTCCTACCAACATCAATTTCAAGACTGTGCTAGTAGTTCTCCCTGTTTCAATGGCTATTCCTTGGGGTAATCCTATTGGACCTCTTCAGCTAGGAGCTAATAATGACTTACCTTGAGCTTCCTGGAAGAACTTCCCAAATTTCAATGGAGATGGGAAACTATCAGCTGATGAGCATATTGCAGCTTTCTTCACCACATGCAGCATTGTAAACCCTCAGCATGAAGATGTGGCAGTGAGAATGTTTGTAGAAACTTTAACAGAGAATGTTGTTGACTGGTTTCAACATCTTCCTATAGGATTCATAACTAATTGGATTGATATGAAGAACCTCTTTGAAAATTGCTACAAAAGTACAAAAGACAAGCACACTCTTCTGACTCAGCTCATAGAAATTAAGAAAGAACCTACTATTCCTATGAGGGACTTTATTGCAAGGTTTAATAAGCTAACAAATAGGATCCCTGTTGCTAGCAGGCCTACAATTGACAATTAGAAAATGTTCTTTATCAATTCCATGCCTCCTGACATAAGCTTTCAAATCAGATGAGCGCATGTGGCTAACCTGCAAGCCGCGCAGAATCTAGCAATTGAGCTAGAAGATGATCTCATAGCTGCCAGGAAATGAAAGTGAGAAATGCAGAGTGGTGCCTCCACAAGCTCTACTTCTGGTGCTATCAGAAATACCGAGGCAATGCTGTAGAAATTATCTAATGAGATGATTTCCCTCAAGAGGAAAATGGGAAAGCCTACCCCATTCTTTCAGCAGCCTTACCAGGCTACTCCTAGAAAACAATATGAAGGTAAACAGTTGCAGTTGCCACCTGCTCAACAAAAGCTCAATATTGAGGCAGCTAAAACCATAATATGTGCATTTTTCATTTGAGAGTTGATCATGATGGTAGTAATTGTCCAGAAATGAATAGATATAGACAGGTATCCTCAACCAATGAGCTGACTATTGAATATCCTAAAAGTGAAGAAGATTCTTCTCCCCATGGCGACTCTGGTAATTTATTTTTGGAGTATGAATCTTACTCCAAGGTCCAAGGTGAATGCTTTGCTACCATGGATGGAATTAAAATGGTAGTGGTAACAAGAAGTCATTAAGAAAAAAATCCAGGAAACTCTATTCCTTCCCAGAATATGGTAGTTGGTCCTCCAGATGGTGCACCCGGATATTCTTCTTCTAAAGCTTGGAAGAAGGATCACTCAAAATATGAAACAAATGGTAAGTCTATGTCTTCCTTTTATATAATTCAATACTACAAAGATGCTAGAATCCAAGTGTCTCCTTTAGAATATTTAAAAAATCATCCTACTGAGCTTTAGAAGCTTGTAGATTTTTGTAAAAGTGATGCTAATTCAAGAATGCAGCCTAATATAAATTCTACTGTTAGTGATGAATCCCCTAATAGTGCCCCTGTAAATGATGAAGAACCCATCCTTCCCTTGCTCTTTCAGGAAGAAGATTCTTCAGTCTTAGCCACTGCTCCTAGCCAGAAGCCTGACCTGTTCTATGTCTCATTATTTGTAAATTGTCATAAGCTAAGTAACTGTATTATTGAATCCATAGTCTCTGATAATGTCATGCCCACTTCCATTGCCAAAGCCCTTGGATTGACCCTTACCAAAGCCTTTGGCCACTATTATTCAATGGATACTACATAGGTTCCCCTCTTAGGTCATGTAGAGGATGCACAAGTTGCATTAGTTGCACATCTTGCAAAAAGAATGAAGTTGACCATCCTAGTAGCCGATATTCCAGCCAGCTATGGTATGCTTCTAAGTAGAAGTTTTTGTAGAGACATAGGTGGAGAAATCAAGATGGACTGGTCCCATGCTATAATTATGATGGGTACTAAGAAGATAAATTTGGAGCCAGAGGAAAAGGCCAAATTCATAATGTGAAGTCTGATGACCCTAAGGCACAAATCCTCTACTAGGAGATGGAATTTGGCAATTATATGATGTTTTTAGACCTCAATCGTCAAGATGAAATGATGGAAAATACTAAAAGTCAGGATATATGGACCTTGGAGTTTGATGGTAGCTATGCTACCATAGGATTGGGAGCTGGTGTAGTGCTTATTCCCCCAAAAGGAGACATGATACATCTTTCTTATAAACTACAGTTTAAGAACACTAATAACATGGCATAATACAAAGCTCTATTACTAGGCATTGTTTCTGCAAAGCAAAGAGGGGAAAAAATCCTTAAAGCACTCGATGATGCAGAGTTGATAGTAAGGAAAGTTTGAGCACATTATATAGTGAAAAATGTGACATTGCATAGTTATAGGAACAAAGTCTAGGATGAGATAGAGGACTTTGATGCCTTCTCAATCTAGGCTATTCCAAGAGAGAAAAAAACAAGAGCACATTTGTTGGCTGCCTCAGCTTCACTTCTCCTCCTGCATTTGGAAATAGGAGACAAGCAATATAAAGTTGAAGTTCTCTTTAGGCTGAATGTTCCAAATAATGTGAAAATTTGGCAATTCTTCATCAATGACAAGAAGATACAAGCTTTCATGTAAGGATTGGATTGTTTTAGTGATCAATACTTTGAAGGAAGTTCTAGTACCTGCAAAGAATTGTCTCCAGATAGTAAGAAGAAAATAGAACTTGGAGAAGAAAAATTGAAAGGCAATAAAATTCCTTGACACCTTATCTCCCTTGAAAATATTTTTGATAGACACGATGCTTATATTAGAAGAGAGAGAGAGATAGGAAAGGTGGTACCTTAGGGGAGTTTGAGGGAATGAACATAGGCACTGAATTTAAACCTAAGATGATAAATATTAGCAGTTGCTGCACAAAAAAGGTAAGAGAAAAGGCTAGATGCCTACTCTCTAAATATAAGGATGTATTTTCTTGGGGCTATGAAGACCTCAAAACTTTCAGAAATGGAGATTTCAAGGACATGATTCCTCTCAAACCTAAAGCTGTCCCTTTTTGGCAGAAGCAACAAAACTAAAATCCTAAGGTTTTAGATGTCATTTTTAGAGAAGTTCACAAGATGTTGGAGGCAAAAATTATCTATCCTATACATCACTCTACATGGATAGCCAACATCATGCCTATCCAGAAGAAGAACGAAGAAATTAGAATTTGTGTGGATTTTCAGAATCTGAACTAGGCTTCTTTGAAGGATAATTACGCCTTTCCCAACATGGATCATATATTGCAAATAGTAGCAAGATCTGAAATGATGTCCATGTTGGATGGTTTTTCAGGTTTTAATCACATTGAGGTGGATCCAGAAGATAAGTATAAGACAACGTTCACCACTCCTTGGGGAATATTTTCTTACAATAGAATGCCCTTTGGGCTTATTAATGCTGGAGCTACCTTCCAAAGAGAAATGAACTCTTCATTTGCATATTTCCAGGATAGAATAATAGTTATATACTTAGATGATTTAATAGTCTTCTCTAAGAAGAGAGAAGATCATTTCAGAGATCTTGAGAAAGTGCTAAAGAGATGCAGAGAGGATGGTATCTCTCTCACTCCCAAGAAGTTTGTATTCTATGTCACCGAAGGTAAACTGCTTGGTCATATTGTTTCCCATGAAGGAATCTGAATTGACCCTGAGCGCATAAAGGCCATCCAACAGTTCAACCTACAAACAAGCAAATTTGGAAGAAGATCATTCTTTGGGTAGGTAAACTTTCTCAGACGCTTCATTCCTGACTTTTCGGAGATTACGAAATGTATAATGGATATGATGAAAGATAGTCAAAGTTTCAAATGGAATGATTCTGGGAAGAAGGCCTTTGATTTAATCAAGCACGCTATAGCTAGAACACTTGTGTTAGTGCATCCAGACTATGCTAAGGAGTTCATATTGTACTGTTACGCATCAACTCATACATTGTCTGCTATCCTGATGCAATAGAATAATGAAGGGATTTAGGTTCCCATTGCATTCATGAGCACTCTGCTCAAGGATAATGAATTGAGATATTCTCAAATGGAGAAGCATGCATATGTGGTAGTGAGGGCATTAAAGAATTTTAGATTCTATGTATTACATTCCCATTCTGTTATTTATATTCCTGATTTTGATGTTAAGAGCATTTTGACATAGCAAGAAATAGGATGTAATACTAGAGGTGCATGGATAGTGATGGTAGAGAAGTATGATATTGAAATCAATCCAACAAAGCTAGTCAGAGGAAACGGCTTGTATAAAATAATGGCTGAAAATCAAGACATAGCTCAAGAGGAGGATTCTTTGAAGGTGTTAATGGTTAGTCTTCTCGATCCCTCATTTTCTAACATCGCTTATTTCCTTACTTATGGAGATTGCCCAGAAGGATTGACATATAAAAATAAAAGAGATTTGAAAACCAAGGCAGCCAAGTATGTCATTTATGATGACCAGTTATATAAGAAAGCAATAGATGGAACTTTGTTAAGATGTGTGGACAAGCCACAACAAGAGAAATTGCTCCAAGCATTCCACAATGAAGCATGTGGTGGACATTTCTCATCCACAGTTACTGCATATAAAATCTTGAGGTAGTGTTACTATTGGCTTGACATGTTCAAAGATTCCTATAATTGGGTGGCCAAGTGTGATAAGTGCTGAATGTTTTCCAGTAAACCTCAGTTAGATGATCTCCCATTGAAGCTGGTTGTAGTAGAAGGTCCCTTTCAGCAATGGGGGCTTGATTTCATTGGTCTGATAAATCCTCCCTCTTCTGTAGGTCACCTATATGTCATAATTCCCACAGATTACTTTACCAAGTGGGTTGAGGCTAATTGTACCAAGAAAACCACATCTGAGGTGGTCTGTGAATTTATGAAAGAGAATATGTTGGTGAGGTTTGGAGTGCCGATGAAGCTGGTGATGGAAAATGCAACATATTTCTCTTCTTCAGAGATTGCAAAGTTTTTCTACAACAACAGTATCCATGTTAGTCACTCTTCTGATTATTTCCCTCAAGGTAATGGCCAGGCTGAGTCAAGCAATAAGAACCTGATTAACATAATGAAGAAACTAGTTTCAGAAAGTCAAAAGGATTGGCACAAGAAATTGCATGAAGCTCTATGGGAAGATAAGGTTACACATAAGAGAGCTATCGGGATCTCTCATTTTGAGCTGGTCTATGAAATTGAACCTAGTCTCTCACTTCCACTGGAGTTATCCATTTTAAGGTTGCAACAGGTAATTAAAGATCTAGTTTTCTATGATGGTCTGGAGAAACAAATCATGTATCTGACCAAGCTAAAAGAAGAATGGGAAAATCTTATTGACCACATCACTGATCATTAGAGGTGAGTGAAAACATTCTTTGATAAAAAGGCTAGACCAAGAAATATTATGCAAGGTGACTTGGTCCTATTATGGGATAAAAGGCATGAGTCTAAAGGAAAGCATCATAAATTTGACTCACTTTGGAAAGGAATATTCAAGATTGAACAAGTGAATCAGAATAATTCCTTTATTTGGGCATATCCTTCAGGAGAGATTCTGCCATTCTCCTACAATGGCCAGGATATGAAGCTCTACCAAATACTCAAGTGAAAGCAAGCAGCTCCTGCAGGTTAGTGCTAGTATAGGTAGGTTCACTTTGTGTTTTTCCTGCTTTCTTTCCTACTTTCTTTAGTCTAGTTTAGTTTAGTTTCCTTTACTATTGTGTGTTTTAGTTTAGTCTGCCTGTTATTTTTCCTGCTGGTCTTTTTGTGTGAAACCAGAGACTCTGGGTCCCTTCTTAGACATTGGCATGTCTAAGTCCCCAGTCAGAGCCAGCTATTGCTAAATTTTAGTCTAGGGTCTTTAGGTCCTAGGGGGTATAATTTTTCTTTGGTGACTTACTTCTCATTCATCCAAAAACATTCCCCTAATGTGCTTATCAGAAAAATTATCCTCTTTGCCTATTTGAGACTAGCAGGTTTTCAATACTTCTGCTTCTTTCAATGTTTAGGTGATTTAGGTGTGTTAGGAATAGGGCAGTCATAGTGTCTTCCAAATGAGAAGTAGTCACCCTCAACTCTATAATGATCATGTATTTTTTTGAAAGGTAAACATGTGATTTTCATAAATGATTCATAAATCTTTTCGTTCGTAAAAATATTTTTTCAACTCTCAGAGATATCAAGTTGCGGAGTGGTAATGGTGATCAAGCAGTATCCAAAAAATTTGGTCTCAAAGGTGCAACCCCAACACAAGTGAAAAAGAGCTTATAAGAGGCTAAGTACTTTTGACAAAAAAGAAGTCATTTAAGTGCGAAACGAATAAAAGGGTGAAGCCGTCGGGATACTTTTCCAAATTAAAGGAAATGGGCTTACGGGAAAACTATCCTCTTATGTTCTTTTCCCATACAAGGAAAAATGGTCTAATGCTTATGCATTTTGGCATCAAAAGGAAAGTATGTTCTTTTTCTACAAGGCTTAGGATGTGTTTCAGTAAGTGGCTAATGAACATAAAATTTAAATGTAAATGTTTGGATTTTGAGGCTGTTATGTTCCTCAAAATGGGAAGTTCAAATAGCCGTTGAATACTAAAATTAAATGTTATTCCTACCATTAAAATCATTAAGCTCACCTTAAAGACATTCATGTGGCGCCAATGTTCAGATCTTTGTGGCTATTTATTAAGCATTGTCCATCATTTGTTGCTCACCGTGTTTGCTTAGCAGGCCATTTGTCTTCACTTATGTTCTTAGTTTTATAGTAAATGACAATCAAGGCTTCTGGTTACGATAGATTAATTGGTATTGAGAGTGAGTTGAAAGAAGTTTCCAACACATCTCTATGATTCTTTGATCTTAGAGATTTTCATATAAGATTGAATTCTCATCCAATTCAACCCATTAATCAAAAGCTCAAAGACAACGGTCTGGTAGAAGCTGCAGGTTTTCCAATGGTAGTCCAAGCTCCTGATCTTGTCAAAGAATGTATTGAGAAATATGAACCAGTGGCTGTTTTCAAGTTGACTTCCTGAGGATGCATGACTTATTTTGTATTGTCATCATGGCAACAAAGTCATGTTTAGTTTCTCTCTTGAAAGACAAAATGACTAAGTATGGAAAATAGGGCAAATAGAGATACTCAGCGATCAACACATTAGCGCATGTGTGAGAGATCAAGTCAGCATATGTAAATTTAGATATATGTTGTATGACACATGTAAATGCTACATCTAGACACGCATAGTATGACAAAGTTACAGGCAGATTAGTAGACCAACAGTCCAGAAGATAGAGCATGAAAGCTGACTACTATTTTGATCAGCATGAATTATTTTGTAAATGTAATGGCTAAGCGCCTTTGGTTCTATGTTTGTAATGATGTAATTATCATTTTAGTAAACACGCTTGAGCCGACTTGTCCAGAAGCATTGTATATTTTGTTTTAGGGCTAACTAGTGTTTTGTTTTGGGTCATGCCTATTCGGATATGAATATATAAGTATGTAATGTAAAGTAATGTTACAAGCATTGATTATTATACAAGAGGAAGATACAGAGGGATAGTATAATGAAGTCAGTATATGATATAGCTCTTTAAAAGAGTAAGAGAATTCACGCATACATGGAACTGATCAGACAATAGTGTCATCATAGAAGTTCATTTTGATATAGTGCATATCATCTTTCAGAAGGTTGTAGCCTTCATCTTATTGGGTAGTGAGCCTAGGAAGTGAGCCATATACCTCTAATAGGGTTTTGTAAAAGACTCCTAATAGGGTCAGACCTTTAACCAGGTCATTGTACTCATATTGTAAAGACTACTTCTAACAGGGCAAAGGAACTCTCACAGGTTCATTATACTTAGTACAATATTTATGGGTACTAATTCCCACTGGGGTTTTCTTCTGATCAAGGTTTCCCCATAAACATATCATGTGTTATGATTTCTTATGTTAAGATTCATTCTATGTATGTTTGATTTATGTTTAAGTTGCTGAAAGTTAATTAATAGACAAACACTGATTCACCCCCCTCTCAGTGTCTCTAACAATTGGTATCAGAGCTCTAGTCCTTAGCAAATAAGTTTAACCACTTGAGGATATCATGGACTCAGCAGAAGCAAAACATTTGAAAAATAATCTTGAAGCAGCTCTTGAATATCTTGATAGATCTGAAAAAGAAAATGAATAACTTAGACTGAAATTTGATGGCTCACAAATGCTTATCAAGAAACTAAGAAAAGATTTGAAAGATTGTTCTACAAGTGACTTAGGGAAAATGATCAAAAATCTCAATGAAGAGAATATGTCTCTGAAAGATAAAGTTGAAAATCTAGATGAACAACTCACAAATAGCCAAATTTCTATTGAAGAAAATATCAAAGAAAGAAAACAACTAGATGATGAACTTTTAAAAGCAAACATGAAATTTCTAGAATTAGAAAACATAAAAAAGAAGTTAGAATTTGAATTAACAGAAGAAAAGGATAAGATTGATAAACTCCACACAAGTTCCAATTCACTTCAATCTCAGCTCAATGCACAAAATAAAAAGGTGACACTACTGGTCTTGGATTCAATATAACACAAACTGAATTCAATTCATTACAAGAAAGAGAGAAACCTCATGAAGCATCTTCAAAAGTAAGGAAAGTTGAAAATGTTGAAGAGATTAAAGCACATCTACCAAAAAGGGAAATCAAGCAAATTAACAGAACTTGTTATGCATGCAACAAACATGGTCATTTGGCAAGAGATTGAAAGAGGTAAGACTATTTAATGGTTATTGTTTCTCTTGTAATAAATTTGGTCATAGGGCTATACATTGCAGAACAAATCAAAGAAATCAATCACAACTGAATCAAAACAGTTAGAGAAATCAACCTCAAAGGAATCTATAGAACACTACATGTCAAATATGTAACTACAATGGACACACAACAAAGCAATGCAACATGATGAACAAGAGAATTATACCTCCTATCATTTGTCACACATGTGGAAAGGCTGGACACATCTCAAGGTTTTGTAGATCCAAAACTCAAAAGCAAGAGGATCCTAAGAAATCACTATTTGAAGAGAAAGGAGAAGTTAAGTTTGTTTAAGAAAATAAAGATTCAAGAAAAATTTGGGTTGAAGTAAAGAAGGACAATGATGTTTACAAAGTAGTTGATGCATCCACAGTGGACGCACCCTCTACTTCTTCTTGAATAGACCTTCTTGGTCTTAGGGGGAGCTATTCTAGCTCAAGACCCCTGCGTGGTTGGTATACTCAACTCTGAGTATGTTCCTATGAAATCATGGTTACAAGAACATAATAGTGCTATGTGCATTCATGCACTATCTAAAATGCATCGGGATCTAAGTTTCAAAATCTCTAAGTAATTTGCGTATAGTTGCAAACATTAAATGCGGTAGATTGTATAAAAGAAAGTAAGTGTTCGATCTTCCTCACTCTTGCATTTGAGAGAACATAATTTGGTGAGAATTGGAGCACTAGACATCAAGGCATGAAAGAATAATAGATTTGGTAGTTAAGCGAATGGACAAGAAGTTTGAAATGGAACCCTAGCAGTCACGCTGTTTCATAATTTTGTGAAACCCTACTTAAGAAAGTTCCAAGTAAGTATGGCAACCCTAGTTGTGTTTGATATAGTAGAGATGAAGATATTTGTATTCAAGAGGCATCCATTCAAATCCATACTGGATGATGTGGAAGGGGCTTTCTCCAAAACCCCGCTAGGTGTTGTTCATGTGGAAGATATCCGCAGGTATATTTACTATAAGAAGGAAATAGTAGGAGATATCAACATAGCCACTCATATGGGATCTATGATGAAACCTGACTGCACATTCAAAGATGAGTTCACGCACTTCAAAGATAACCCTATTTTCAAATAAATGAATGTGCATGAGTTTGATGAGCCAGAGTGGGTGAATATTTTGTTAAGTAGAATACATGATGATCTTTATTGGATTGGTGAGGTCTCTGTATGCATCACTATAGACCTAATCCATGAATTAACCAAACTTCCCAAGACTGGACCAGTTTTTCCTACTGGTAAGGATGTGAAGAAACAAATTGACCAAGTTTACCTATTTAGAAGTGACAAGCATAGAATGACAATTGACCCTATCAAAGAAGATGACATAAAACTCTTAACAATGATACTTGGGTATAAGTTTTAGCAAGCAAGCATGTTGAACAGTGTCTCTTCAGAAAAAATCCTTGCAACTATTAGAATGGTGAAGGACAACACTCAATACAACCTATGTGAGATCTTGCACATTCAATTGATTGACAACATTCAAATTATCAAGCATGATAGTAGCAAGACATTCAGGTTTGGATCTCTAAAAATCTACTTATATTTCCATATAGTTGGAAAGGTTGCAAACCTTTACCTAGATAGGAGCAAACCCACAATGTCTCAGATTTATCTTATGGTCACTTTAGAAAGCAGTGCAAGGGATGCCATGGATATGGATATAAAGACATTTAGGATCAAAATGTAGAATAGTTTCAGACTATCTAAGAAGATAGTTGACAAATACAAGGATACCATATGTTTCATGGTAGAAACAGATTGCACATGCATGGAGGCAGTTGAACCTAGAACAAAATGGATTCATACTCTTGGTTACGAAGTGTGAGAACATGTGTTAGAAGGATATGTGCAAGTTCTATTGTCAGTGCCCAAAGATCCTAATGAGCCTAGGTGGGGCACTTACAGAGAGAAGACCAATGAAGTGGATACTATCTTACACAGTGTTGATAATAAAAGGAAAGCATCCAAAATTACATCTAACATACTGAAAGTTC
>MU223437.1:639122-660591 GCA_018584345.1 Thuja plicata | reverse complement strand
GTGCAATTGAGTTGAGCATAGATAATGTTAAGGAGTAAACAAATATGAAAGAATAAATGTGTTTAGTGGATGTGATTAGTAATGTATGCTTGTTTCACTTCTAGGGGTAAATTACGTGTTAGTTGGTAAGGAAAATTAATTCCACTAGTTCATTAATGTAGTTGGTTTTGATGTGAAATGGAATCAATGTAAATTGAAGTTGTAATGGAACTAGATTTTGCTCGATTAAGTTATAAAATGAAATATTTAATAATGGTAATTGAATTCATTAAGGGAACCTTAAGGAATGTTCTTGTAAATGGTAATGATGTTAAGTTAGAATGTTAGGGAAATTTTTTTTTGTTAATTTTAAATTTTAGGTCATAGACCTGATTCCTTATGGGTTCCCTGGCAGGGACATTACACCTATAGCTAGGACTACTGTGTGACACTCTGAGTCTAAAGTGATTTTTGTTGTTCATTTTAGTTAGTTGTGTAATTTTCTTGAATGAAGATGCTAAGAATAGATATTGAATGAATATTAATGAACCAGGTTTTGTTATTTTCATCCAATGGATTGTATATTTACTATCTCCACCATGAGTACTTGGATTTCTTTTCATTTGCACATTTTAGTTCTATAGATTGTTTCTTGCATAAGAGATTGGGAAGAGTGTCAATAAAGAATGAGATCAAGATAATCTGGGTATTGTAAGAGTTTCACAATCTAAGTAATCCAAGAACTGCATTGTTACACTTTCTTTCTTCATCTCTGATAGTAGATGGTAGTTTGCATTCATCTTACACTGCATAATAGATTGCATGTCATTGAGTAGGCTCCTCTTTCATTGCCTAAGTTGTTTGAAGCTTTGAGAAACTTTGTTAAACCTCTTCTACTCTCCAGTTAAGAGCATACCTCGCTCAAAAAAAAAATTCAATATTCATTACATATCTTTCACATAAGGGATATTGTACCTTTCAATTCAAGGGTCATTGATAGATTCCTATCATTGATTCAGTCTGTGGTTACTTTTTGTTCTACATAAGCCAGCTTTGGGTGTTTCCAAGGGTCATTTGATAAATCAAATTTTAAGTAGACAAAATGTAAACCAAAATATTCCAAGGGTGTCATTTAACATGCCAAAGGTATCAATATGCTTCCCCTATCCTCTCTTGAATCTCCAAACCAAGTTGTAGAACTCTGCAATTTCTGGTTTAGGGACACCTTCCCTAAACCAAGAAAAATAGTATAATACTTCACCAGAGACATAGAAATCCTATCCTAAGTGTTTGAAGACTTCAAATAGAACACAAGGGTCAAGAATCCACCAATGTATTTTGTCTTTTAGACCCAAAGATAGTCAAATCCTAATTGGGCTACGATACCTTGTAGCCCTAACCAGAGGGTTTTTGGACTTAACTTTCAACTACAGAATGATCCAATAAATATGATTAGGTTTCTAGAAACCCTTTATGGATTTTGTAAACCCCTCAAAGCCTTAACACTTCACTCCACTCCTCCACCTGTCAACTCTCACAAAGCTCACAGACCTAATTAGCTAGGTTAGGCTCGGTTTCTTAAGTAAGTTGTCGAAGATGGGTTCATGGAGTAAATGCAGAGACTTAGATGTATTCCTATACCCCAAAATAGTCTAGAGCCACTCTTCGTTTGATCCTCCCAAACACATATTGCACATGCACGTGATTGTACCAAAGAGCCAGGTTAAATACATAGAGATAATTATCCTAGGGCTTTGTCTCATAAATAGTAGGACTAACATTGAGTGTCTGAGCTTTAGGATTCTTAAAGACCATGATCCTAATTTGTATTTTTGAAGTGGCTGAGTAGATCCACTAGATAAATATCAAGTTAGGATCACATCTTTGTGAGTGACCCAGTAAACCTTGGTTTCTTCGACAGTGAGCAAGTAAAATCTATAAATTTTAACAAACTTAACAAAAAAAACTCAAATGAACTGGAATCCTTAAGAAACTCAAGACATCACAAATTATTGCATCTAGATCCATAAGATGAATCTATACCAGGGAGTACACTATCAATATCACTCAAAACACTCTTCTATTTCCTCCTTTGAACATCAAGCTTTGTACACAGTAAGTTCTAACCTTCATGAAAGGCACTAGATCACCTAATAGAATCATCTAGGCATTACAGATGCTTCAATAAGTGGGTGAGGTCAGTTACAATGAAGTTGTCATTCTTTGACCAACATTTTGCAAAATTTTCTCATGCAACATTTTGCAAAAGACAACAATTTGGCAACATATGTGAAAGTTGCTATTTTGGGAAAATGCTAACCTTACTGACCCCCAATGATGTGGGAGAGGTTCAAAAAATGACAAGAACCTATCTAAGGACATAAAACACAACTTCTAACCAAACACTAAAATCACCAAAACTAACATGGCCTAACTATGGTTTAAGGAACCTAGTTTTATAACTCACCTTAGGTCCTTCACCTTACATCATAGACCCACACAAACACATAAACACAAGGGTGATCTCATGGATGCACCTTATTAAAAAAAAAGAAATAAAGGAAAATAAGAACTTTAGGAGGTGCCTCATACCATAAACCCCAAGGCAAAAGTAACTCAAGTCTCTTGAGTTGGGAGTGCTTCAAGTGGATAACCTGTCTTCTGAATTTCCTTAGGGGTAATCCAGGTAGCATCTTTAGTGGGTTGGGTTTTCCATTTGACTAAGTACTCATAGTAAGTGCCTCTCATAGTTTTCTTGTTCACTCTCTTATTTAGGATGGTTTCAATATTAGGAGGAGTTGCTTGTGTCATGTCCTTGAGTGGTTGGAGTGTAGGAGGCTCTAGAGGATCTACAAGATCACTAGTACTAACTTCACCTTTGTAAGCATAGATATCTACAATATTGAAAATAGGTGATAAGCCAATCTGAGAAGGTAGAATCAATTCTATAGGTATTGTTGCCACATTTCTTAAGAATCTTGAAAGGGCCAAGCTTTTTCATCATAAGCTTTCTATATTTTTCTTTAGGTAGTCTCTCCTTCTTAAGGTGGATCATCACTAAATCTCTCACTTTGAACTGTAGGTATCTCCTCTTTTTTTTAGCATGTGCTTTATATTTCTCAGTGGTATGTTGTAGTTTGATCTATACTTGATCATGGATATTCTTCATCACTTCAACAAAGTCTTCAACTAGTGCACTACTTTTTTCCATGTCTTTGATCTCTCTGAGTTTCAATACCCCTCTAGAGTGAGTACCATATACAATCTGGAATGGAGTTGAACCAGTACTCTGATTTACTGAATCATTGAATGATAATTCTTCTTGTGCTATGATAGTATCCCAAGTGGCTCCATGTTCTTGTATGAGGCATCTCAGAAGGTTTCCATGGGATCTATTGATGACTTTTGCATGACAATCAGACTGTGGGTGATATGCAGAGGACAGTGACACATTTGTCCCTAACTTTCTCCATAGAGTTCTCCAAAAATGGCCTAAGAACTTAAGATCCCTATCATAAATGATTAACAATGGGAGTCCATGAAGTCTCAAAACTTCTCTGAAGAATAATCCAGCTATGTGGGATGCATCATGGGTTTTCCTACAAGGAATGAAGTGTGCCATATTTGAAAATCTATCAACTACAGCATAAATTCTATTAAATCTAGATTTGGTCTTAGGAAGACCTAGGATAAAGTCCATACTTATTGAATCCCAAGGTTTTGAAGGGATGGGTAAAAAAGTGTATAACCCTGCATTGGAGGTGTGCCCTTTTGGTTGTTGGCAGATAGAATAACTCTCCAAAAAACTCCTAACATCTGTCTAGAATTTGAGCCATAGGTAGAACCTTCTAACCAGCTCCAATGTTTTTTCCACCCCAAAGTGACCAGCTAGGCACCCACAATGCTTTTCTTTAATAATGTTTTCTCTCATGGATCCATTTGGGACACACAATGAGATACCCTTGAAAAGAATACCATCTTGCACAATAACCTCTGAGAAATTAGTGTTGTATGTGTATGTCATCTCATTACAAATATGATAAGCCTCTTTGAAATCTTTGATGAGCCTTTTAAAAGGCCATCTTTTCAAATGTTTCTTACTTTCTTTTTTAGCAGTTTGCTTGCAAAACAAATAGTTTAAACTTGTGGTTTTATATGTATATTTTATATATGTAAAGACATAAGTAGGTAAATGGAAGATAAAAGAACATGGTGTATTTGCTCGGAACTGATGGGTAAAAATTATAGGATATAAGTAATTTTATGCTTATGAATGATCCTATTTCATATGCTATGTTTTTGGGTAGTCTCCTTCTTGTAGCCATGTGCCTTGCAAGAATATTAATTAGAAACTAACACTTCTTTCCTAGTATTAATGATATATTCTGGGAGGGACTTGAGTTACTCTTGTTGATTGATATTTTCTATTATGAGCATTATGTATCCATTAGTGATCCTCATTAATGGAGGGATCCTAGATTTAGGGAGTAGTTGTGATTTCTCTTTAAATAATTTGACTATTGTAACTCTTAAAGTTAGTCGAGTTAGTTGATATATTTTCTGGAATAGAAGTTGATATTGTAACACTGTTTTACTTTCAAACTACATTTGTCCATGAATGAATAGAATGCATAATTTGAGTTTCATTCTCTTATGTTGATTGCATTTCTGTTTAGTCATCCAAAGGGGCCCACTTGGTGAGTGAATCACTTTGTTAGAGTAGAAGTTATTTCCTTGTTCATTAAGAAGTAATTAGAACTTTGTTGTTCCTGCAGCCACTGGTAACATAATTGATAGACTGTTCCTACAACATAGGCAAGTAAAGTAGTTCCTATTCATCATTACTATTTTCTTAGAGTAAACTAATTTACTTGAGATAGTATAGATTTCCTTAATCTTAATGCATTTTAATTCCATAGTATTAGCCATGAGAATCAAGAAGGTTTGAAACTTATACTTTGCAGTTACCATTCCAGGTTTATGTCCCTGGTCGATAATTAAATGAGACTGAATAATATATTTAGCATCCATTTAGGGTATCCAACCCTGAAATAGCAGTCCAATGCTATGTGTTTCTAAGACAATTGTTTAGCCAAGCATTTTTGGCTTTGCTACCGGGGATGATGTTAGTTCAAACTTACTTTGGTGTTCATGTTCTAAGTTTTCATAATTTAGGACTCAATTTCAAGCAATCCTTTTATGCCTAGAAGAAGAGATCCACATGGGATATTCCTTCCTTTCCTGTACTAGGCTGAACCATTTGATATTTTCAATCCTGACCCACAGGAACCTCGAGTTGAGAGTGAAGAAGAAGATCTGTTTGAAAACCCATTTGTTGACGCCCAAGGAGAAATATCATCACCATCATCCTCTGAAGAATCACTATATTTGCATGTCCTCTTTGATGAGCCTGAGTATCAAGACAACCAATTAGCTCTAATTATCTATCAATCATAATAGTTAGGACCTCTTCCAAGGATGGCTTAGCCTACCTTTCCTTTCCCAATTCCTCCTCAACAAGGTAATCAAAATCTAAAGAACATACTAGCATCTGCACTTCCAAAATTCTATGGCCTTATCACTGAAGACCTAGAGACCTTCCTCTTTGAGTTTGATATCCTCTGTAGGAGTTATGACTACACAACTGATGCCCATAAGATGAAATTGTTCCCATCAACTCTTAAAAAGGCTTGTCTAAGGTGGTTCATGGGGCTAGGAGCTATTGCTATAGCGAATTGGGATGCCATGAGAACATGTTTCTTTCCAAATACAAAGAATACTATAGAGGATGAGATTTAAAGGGAGATGACATCTTCAAAATGTCACAAAAGGAGAATGAAACCTTGGAATACTATGTTTCTAGGTTTATGTTTAACCTGTAGTGCAACACACAACACCAATTGAATGAGGAATCCCAAAAGCATCTGTTCCTCAAAGATGTCAATGGTGGAAGCATAGAAGCCTTAGACCTTATTGCTTGTGGAGATATCACTTAGAAAAAATGGTCAGATATCAAGACTATATGTCTGAGTTACTCAAGAGATACAATGAAAAAGGAAGAGGAATAAGAGATTTGCCTTATAAGAAAAATAATTTAGGAGTATCCAAGATAGAGCTATCCAACCTCCTATCTAACTTCAAGCAGGACATTATCAATGATAAGGCCACTCAGCTGGACAACATGCAAGCATAAAGGAAGAAGGAGGTTGTAGAAGCTATGCTGGCTAAATTGTTTTCTCACTGGAGAGAGAAGAAAAGAAACTATAAGTGCAAAACCATCGCATTTGTGGACACTACCTCAATGCCCACCAATTTTAAGGCCATAGATGAGGAGAATGGAGAGGTTTTCTACATGGCTCAAATGCGACTATGAGCTCAGAGACAAGGTATGCCTCAAGACCCCTTGAATAATTTTGGTTATAATAATACTAATCAGTGGTAAAACCAAAACCCCTAGAATTCTGGCCCTCAAGGACAGAATTGGAATCATAATTGGTCTAACCAATAGCCACAGTATAAAAAAACCTATTAGTAGCCATGGTATAACCAAAACTATTAGCACCCATAGTACAATCAAAACTTCCAACAACAGCCTCCATTTAACCCATACCAGCAATAGTTTAACCTATATCAACAGCCGCAATAGAATAACCAATGGAAACCATATGGTAACTAGCAAAAACAACCTCAGTGGGGACCCAATCAGCCTAATCAGTAGCAAGCTATCATTCCTCCACCTCAGCAACAAGCTATTATGCCTCCACCTCCTGCATCCAATAGTAGTCCTCAGAATCCACAACTGCCTGTGCAACCAACTCTAAATCCTAATAACAAGTAGCAAGCTTATTCACTGCAAATAAATGACATCCACCTATGATCAGGAACTACATTTCCTATGCCTATGGTGCCCATAATAACTAATGTTTCTGATGCTAAGGAAATTCCTGACAATCAAAACACTATTTTTCCACCTACTCTAGTTTTGAAAACTCCACCTTATCCACAAAGATTGTCTCAACAATCAGTACCCCCTAAAGAGAATCCTATTACAACTGATCTGATTGACCAACTAAAGCAAATTACTATCCAAATACCTTTATTACATTCCCTCAAAGAAATTCTCATTTATAATAAAGAAATCAAGGAAGCCTGTATCAAGCACCCTGGTAGGAAAAACAAAGATCTTGATACCATCCATGTCTTTGGGAAGCTTTATGATCTTATGCTTAGTAAAGCCTTGATACCTAAATAATTTGATCTAGGGATTCTAGTGGTTACCATTCACATTAATGGTATACAAATACAAAATGTCTTGGTTGATTTAGGGGCATCTATCAATGTAATGACTATGGATGTGTTGTTAAGACTTGCATCATTGGGTTGAGGGAAACACCCACCATACTCTAGTTAGCTGATAATTCCACTATTAAGCCAGATTGTATGGTGGAGGATATTTTTGTCACACTAGATTCCTTGTATTACCCCTTAGATTTCATCATCCTATCCCCAAAAGCCACACTAGGAGGATATCCATTAATCATAGGAAGGCCTTGGTTGGCCACAACAGATGCTTTCAATACATGTCACTTAGGTAAAATGACCATATCTAATGGAATTCATACCAAGAAATTAACTTTGTACTCTCCATCCAAACACCAAGCTAAACTTGACCAAGTTGTCTGGCCAGATCTAAGAGATGCTCCCCTCAAAACCAATTCAGTGTAGCAGCTTATGGTTATTGGTAGAGATCCATTTATGGCCTCACAAGAGGAATATGACATACTAGTAGAAATCCTTAAAAACTAGTATGCCTCTAAAGCACCCTCTTGTCATGTCCCTAACTATTCCCTACAAACCATATTTCCCAAACATTCATCATCTAAGTTTCCCGCAAAACTTGATTATCTCCATACCTTGTTAGCCCATGAGATAAATTCACCCTCATTTGCAGAAGTTCTTATGCTGGATAAGGTCAAAAGAGTAGAAATTATCTTAGGTAAAGAATTGAATGTCAATAATAATCTCACTGAATCTTAGATGTCTAGTCTTCTCCAGCTTTTAAAAGAGAGTTAGAAAGCTTTTGCATGGGACTATACTGACATGAAGGGATTAGACCAAAAATTGTGTACCCATAAGATCTATATAAGTCCTGAGTATAGACCAATTATGCAAGTCGGGAGAAGAATAAACCCTGCACTGAGAGATATAGTAAAGGTTGAGTTACAAAAACTCCTCCAAGCTAGCTTTATATATCTTATTTTCAACAACCAGTGGGTCTCTCCTCTTGTAATTATCCCAAAGAAAGGTGGCAAATGGTGATTTTGTGTGGACTATAGAGAGCTTAATAAAGCCACTAAGAAAGATCACTTTCCATTACCCTTTACTGACCAAGTACTTGACAACCTTGCTGGTAAGAAGTCTTTTTCATTCCTAGATGGTTTCAGTGGCTACAACCAGATCTAAATATCACCTAAAGATCAAGAGAAGACAATGTTCACCTACCCATGGGGAATATTTTCTTATTTTATCTTGCCATTTGGATTATGTAATGCACCTGCTACTTTTCAGAGGGCTATAATCAGTATTTTCTCTAACATTGTTGTTGACTGTGTTAAAATATACATGCATGACTTCACTGCATATGGAACTACATTTGAAGAGGCTCATGCTAATTTGGGAAAATTTCTTAAAAGATGTCAGGACTATAACCTCTCGCTTAATAGTGAGAAGTGATATATGATGATGAAGGAGGGACTTGTCCTAGGACATTACCTCTCATTCTTTGGCATACAGGGTGATCCAGCAAAGATTTCAATCATCATTACTCTCCCCACTCCAAAAAAGAAGAAGGATGTTAGTAGCTTTCTTGGCCATGTTGGTTACTATAGGAGATTTATTAAAGACTTTAGCCAACTTGCTGCCCCATTGTACACTTTGTTGAAGAAAGAAGAAGAATTTGAATGGACAGCTGACTGTGAACTATCATTTCAACAGTTGAAAGATGTGTTGACAAAGAACCCTATTCTTAGAGGACCTAATTGGAATCTTCCCTTTCATATCCAAACTGATGCATCTGAATATGCCATTGGGGAAGTGCTAGGATAGAAAGATAGTATAGTTGAGCATGCCATTTATTATATAAGCAAAAATCTACAAGGTGCTGAACTGAATTATACTGTAACTAAAAAGGAATTGCTTGCTATAATATATGAACTAAATAAATTTAGACATTAAATAATTGGTTATGAAGTATTTCTCTATACTGATCACTCAGCAATCAAATACTTGATAAACAAACCTGCCATCTCTCATAGGTTAGCTCGCTAGTTACTCCTCATGTAGGAGTTTGATATAACTATCATTGATAAACCAGGTAAAGCTAATGTGGTGGCTGATTTCCTCTCTAGATTACACGTTCCCAATGATCCTACAACAATTGTTGACAACTTCCCTGATGAGCACCTATTCTTTGTTTCAACTTCCAATCCATGGTATGTTAACATTGCCAACTACCTTGCTACAGGAAGAACACCACCTAATTTTTCACCTCGTGAACGCAGGCTACTAGTTGAGACAAGCTTCAACTTTTCATGGATCTCTAGATTTGTTTTCTACACAAGTCTTGATCAAGTCACCTGCAGATGTGTTCATGAAGATGAGACCTATGATATACTTCAGGCTTGTCATGATGAGCCATCTAGTGTCCATTTTGTAGGAAAGAGGATATCATACAAGATATTGACCACTGGATATTATTGACCTACCTTACTTAAAGATGCAGCTAAGCATACTAGGCACTATGACCAATGCCAGTGGATGGGATTCCCAACAAAGCCTGATGAAATTCCCTTGCATCCTCAAGTGGTGGTGACACCATTTGACAAATGGGGCATCGACTTGGTTGGTCCCATCGATCCATATTCCCATGGTAAGTCTTATATCTTAGTATGCACTGACTACACCACAAAATGGGTTGAAGAAAGAGTAATGTGGCATGCTAGGGATCATAAGGTAGTAGAGTTTATCTATGAGTTTATCTTTACTAAGTTTGGTGTACCTTGTGAAATAGTAATAGATCAAGGTGCACAATTTACCTCTAATCTTATTGTTGAATTGATGAGTGAGTACACAATGAGGCATGGTAAATCTTCACCATACCATCATTAGGCCAATGGGTGGGATGAGATCAAAAATTGGGAAATTGAAGCCATCCTAATTAAAATAGTTATTTTTCACAAAAATAATTGGGCTACTCACCTTCCTCAAGATATTTGGGCTTATCAAAAAACTTGGAAAACCACAACAGAAAATCTGGAAAATATGCATCCATGCCTATTGAGTTTCACCATAAGACTCTCGGGATGGCATTAGAGTTAGATATCAACCTTACCAGGGCCCAAGAGGATAGGCTCTTGTAGCTTAATGGACTGGATAAGTATAGGAAGTCTTCACTTCAAAATACCAAATTGATTTAGAAGTAGCAAAAGAAGTGGCACGAAAAATTCATCAAGGATACAAAGTTTTCCATTGGTGATTAGGCCCTTCTCTATAACACACACTATCGGCATACTCTAAGAAATTTTTTGACCCAAGGGTTAGGCCCTTATGAAATAATCTCATTTTTTGACAATGGTTTAGCTCGGCTTTCTACCATTGACCCTGTGCGACTCAAACTTCTTGTCAACGGGCATCATCTTAAGATCTATCACAAACCCGTGAGTCATGAAGACTTCATGTAGCAGTTCCAGAAAAGCATAGACAACCAAACTCCTATTATCAAAGTATCTAGGTCTTCCACCCAGGTTTCCTACAATCTATGATTTTTATCACAGATTCCATAATAAACATTTCACTTTCTACCATGTGACACCTCCTCTCTCTACCATGTGTCTGTAACATTTCATCACTCCATAAATACATGTAACATAGAAGAACACTCTTCCTACAGCACCTCATAGGTTAGTGACACATATTTTGGCTCGTATATTATCTTATTCATTTTTATTTGGATTAAGTGTTCTTTTCTTTTTTACTCTTGCACACAATGGCTTGGTGGGACCCATGACTTACACTTAGTTGGGGGGGGGATTATTTACTTCTTGTTGCAAAATATTTCCAAATTAAAATTAGCATGCAAAAAGGAAAACTTTATTTCTTGTCTTTTCACGATGACCACCATCATGTTGGAGCCTATCTGTGGTGTAGGGCACCTTCCTATTTGATGTTTTTGTGTGTTTTAGGGTTGTCTTAGATTTTTGTGTGTGGTTTGGAATTTAGTTCCAATGGGTTGGATGCAATGACAAGTTAACTTCATGTGTGTAAGAGCCTTACTGCTCTTTAAGAGTTTTAGGGTCATTTTGGCTAAATAGTGAAAAATTGATATTTTAGTGTAATGAGGGTCTGAGGTGTGCTTTAGGACCCTAGCTATCCTATCTAGGGTCATCAAAGTCAATCTCAACCATCGAGTTGACAAGGAAAGTCAAAATGCTCCAAGTGCAAAAAGTTGCTAGCAACTTTGAAAGTTGCTCGAGCAACTTTTGCAAGAAATTGCAAAATGTAGTTAGATCAGTTGTAACTACCTAATGCTCGGTATATGAGCATGGATTGTATGTTTGGAATAGGTTAAAGAAATTTTGGATTGCAACAATTATTCTTCACACTTCTGTATGGATGCCTACAACTATTTTCTTGTAAACTACATTCTCTCTTTGCTACTGTATGGTTGTGTGTGGATTGGCATAGGTGATAGGACCCCATGCGGGTGTAGTGGTTTCAATTAGCTTCCATATGTAGTATATATTTTTCATCTAAGTGTTTGTAGTGTAAAGTTATTGAATTTTGAAGGTCACTAGTCTATAAGTGTTCTCAGAGTGCCATTTAGTTAGAAATGGATCTAACCTGAGAATCCACCGATGGATTTATCTGAAACCATGGGAGAAGTAGGGTTAGAGTCTATGGATAGGATTTTTTTTTTCTTTCTTTCATTTTCAATGGATTTCCTAGACCAAATAGGAAGGACTATGGCTGACTGGTGAATCCAGGTGAGCTAGGATAGGGAGAAGAAAGGAGTGTTTCGAGCACCCATCATCTTTTGGAAAAGACTTAGTAGCATTATCAGGTGCCCTATATAGTCTCTTAAAAGGATTCAAAGTTGGAAGAAGGTGAATTAAATTTTGGAGATCAATTTGACAATTTTTTATATTGATTGGTCTAGAGGCCTAATTAATAGGCTAAAAACTAGGGCTTGCAAGAAACTAGGGTTGTGGGTGCATCTAGAGGTTGGGACTATGGATTCAGATAGTGTTTGTTGATGCCTTGAATATTTTCAAGGTCTTTTTTGGTGTCATTTGGAGGTTGTGGGAAAAATAATCCAAAAACAGAGAATTTAGACCTACTAGGATTTGGACAATTAGGCCTCCTAGTGAAATAGTGACCAATTGGATTGGTAATGGGTCTTGAAGTATTGGAAAGAGTTTAGAATGACCTAGGATGGTTCAAGAAGAGTGATAAGAGTTTTGGTGAGTCTATGGGAAGATCCTTACTAGGGGTTCGGATTTCTAGGAGTGGATCTAGTGAAGAAATCTAGGAATTTGGGGCACTAGTTAGACTAGTTGAGCCTAGAATCTTGGGAATCTTCCAAAGATCAACTATACCTTGGAGGAGAAGTTCATTAAGAGGGTCTTGGAGATCCTAATTGGGAAGTAATCCAAAAATAAGTAACCATTGGATGGTTAGGAGAGAGAAGGAAGCAAATTAATAGGGGAAAACTCTAGAGTCCTAAACCCTCTGCATCAGAGTGGTATCAGAGCCAGAATATCTTGAAGATTGTATATTTATGAAGTGGAAGAGAGTCAAGAAGTAGAAAACATGCCTCCTAAGGAAATGAGTAGGGATTCCATAGTGGAATTGGTTTAGGGCCTCTTGGAAAAGGTTATTGTGTTTGAGACAAAGGGAAAAAACAAGATCACTGAATGGGGAGATGAGAGTGATGGAGATGATGAAAGTCAGACAGAAGAGTCATCTAATAAGGGTAAAGAACCTAATATGGATAAAGAACAAAAGGTATTCTTATATGCCTTTAAGTCCCTAAACAAGGATAGTATGAAACACATACCATATTACTATGGCAGCCTAAATGGAGAAGAGTTTTTGGATTGGCTTGAAGCTATTGACAACCAATTTGATTACAAAGAAATCTCCAAGGAGAAGAGGGTTAGCTATGCTAAGGCTAGACTCAAGGGATCTACATTGGTGTGGTGGAACATGATGTAGGATGATAGGGTAACCACTATGAAGAAAAATATTGTTTCTTGGGAGATAATAAAAATCAAATTGAGGGCACAATTCTTGGCTACTGATTATGAGATACATATGTATCAAAAGTTACAGAACTTAAGACAAAAGGAGATGACAGTGAGTTCTTACACCAAATACTTTCACAAATTTAGCCTAAGGGATAGAAGACAAGAAGAAGAAATGGAGAATGTGGAAAGGTATCTCAATGGGTTGAGACAAGGAATTCAGGATGAGATTAGTATGATGGTTCCTGAAAATATGCACAAATGTTTCCAATTGGCCTTGAGAGGAGAGGATAAGGCTAGAAGGAGGAATGAATTCCATCAAAGGGGGAGAGGTGGTAACAACAATAGAGGTTTTCAGATAGGAAGGAGTAACTTTGGTAGAGGACAGAGCCCTAATAGATAAGAAGATAACCAGTCTATTGATGACAGTGGGGGAAATCAGTTTAGGGGGTCTTTTAGAGAGGAGGACGCAGAGGAAGAGGACCTCCTAGAGGAATATTTCAGTCCCAAGGAAGATCCAATTTAGCCTTTAATGATAGGTGTTATAACTGCAACCAAGTGGGTCACACAATGGGAAAGTGTTCTGAAAAGACTTCCTCATCTTCAATGGGGGATAGAAGGAATCATTTGGTACAAGAGGATGACACACAAAGTGTTGCTTCACCCATTTCCAAGAGAGGGCCTGTATTGGATGGGGAGAACTTGATGTTAAGAATAACTTTGTTGAAGGTTCCTAGCACCGTAGACCCACCTCAAAGAAATAATTTGTTTAAGACAACTTGAAGGTCTCATGGGAAGATTTGCAAAGTGATAGTGGACTCTAGGTGCACTGAGAATATTGTATCCACAAAGATGGTGGAAAAATTGAAACTGAGAAGGATACCTCATACCACACCCTATAAGGTTTCATGGTTGAATAAGGGTCAACAAATAGTTGTAAATGAATAAACTATGCTTGAGTTTGACATTGGGGATTATAAGGATAAGGTCCTATGTGACATACTGCCTATGGATGCATGTCAGTTGTTTTTAGGATGTCCATGGCAATATGATGTCAAAGCAATACATGATGGGGAAAATTATAGTTATGTAATCACCAAGCTAGGAAACAAGTTTTAGATCGATCCTTTGTTAGAGCCTAATGAGGAGAAGCATGTGGGAACAAGTGTGATATTATTAAGTGGGAAGGATTTCCTAAAAGCCATGAAGAAGGAGAAAGGGGTCTGTTATGTAGTAGTGATAAAATCAAAGGAGACTAAGGAGAAAGTCAGTTCTCCACCAGAGATACAAGCATTGTTGGAAAGGTACCATGACATAGTAGATAATGGTTTTCCAAGTGAATTACCACCTACGATGGATGTGATTCATTAGATTCATCTCATTCCTAGAGCAAATTTTCCAAACAAAGTAGCATATAATATGACACCAAGTCAAAATGTAGAGATAGTCAAATAGATTCAAGATTTGTTGGATAAGGGGTTGATAAGGAAGATCTTAAGCCCATGTGTTGTACCTATAGTACTTGCACCCAAGAAGGATTTAAAATGGAGGATGTGTACAGACTCTAGGGCTATAAACAAAATCACAATCAGGTATAGGTTTCCAATGCTCAAGATAGAAGATTTGATGGACAATTTGGGAGGTTCTTGTTACTTTTATAAGGTGGATTTGAAGTTAGGATACCATCAAATAAGAGTGAGGCATAGTGATGAGTGGAAGAAAGCCTTCAATACCAATGAAGGATTGTATGAGTGGATAGTAATGCCCTTTGGCCTAAGCAATGCACCTAGCACATTCATGAGGCTCATGAATGAAGTACTAGCAGAGTTCATTGGTAAGTTTGTAATAGTTTACCTTGATGATATATTTGATATTTAGCAGGTCCAAGGAGGAGCACATGAAGAATTTGGAGATGGCCTTAAGGAAGCCACATCAAGAGAAGATGATGATAAATAAATAAAAGTGTGAGTTCCTAAAAACTGAACTAGTTTACCTTGGTTTTGTGGTTGCTAATGGATGCATGAAGATGGATCTTGAAAAGGATAAGTCAATATTGGAGTGGCCTACACATAGGTCCATCGGATATTTTAGGATTTTCCATGGGTTGGCCTCCTACTATAGGAAATTTGTGAGGAATTTTAGTTATGTGTGTGCCTGTATTATTAACACCATAAAAGGTGGAATCAAATGTAAGTTTGAGTGGACCGAAAGCAAACCAAGGGTTTGAAATGTTAAAGAAGAGGATTGCCGAACTACCTACTCTTAGGTTCCCTAATTTCAATCAACTATTTGTGGTAGAGTGTGATGCTAGAAAGTTGTCTTTTGGAGCAATGCTAAGCCAAGAAGGACATCTTGTGGCTTTATTTTCAGAGAATTTGAATGAGGCTAAACAAAATTACTCCACCTATGATTTGGAGTTATATGCTATGGTACAGGCCCTTAAGAAGTGGAGAAACTATCTATTACCTAGGGAGTTTGTGTTCTACACTGATAACCATGCTCTAAGTTTCCTAAATGGACAAGAAAAATTGAATTAAAGATAATTGAAGTGGGTAGAATCATTGCATTTTGATACATTTGTCATAAAGCACAAGAAAGGGGTTAGCAACTGTTAGGAATAACAAGTCAGAAATAAAAATTACATAAAGAAATATAACCGATAATAGAGAATAATAAACCAAACCAGAAGAGAACACAAGACATAAAGATTTAACCTAGTTCACCCAATCCCTGGGCTACGTCCACCAAACAGCAAAGTCCAATATTATTCTTATCTAGTGATTACAATCAGATTAGAATGCATAGATCCCTTAGAACTCAATATCACCATATAACATACAACCTAATAATGAAACCATAACCCTAAGCCAATTTATACAAACTTTATGCCACTTTAGGGTTAGAACATGTTGGTCTAGAAATTGGCCAAACCCAATGCCTTGCAGAGAGGTAAAATACTTTCCTTGGATAATAAATTCCTGATCAATCACCACAATATAACAATCTCCCACTTGGGGATTGGTGAGACTCCACATAAACCAATAATTCTCCCACTTGGAGACTGATCTTGTAGCTAAACCACTACCCTGTGAAGCTCCCACTGGATCCAACATGCTTGGACTCTGTTGTTATATTAGTCTATTCAATCTAGAAGACCAACTGAAACTAAACAATAATTTAGCTTCTCCCTTGTTACAACCTTTGTAAACATATATGTTGGATTATCATCTGTGTGAATATTTTGCAGCTTTAACTGACCATCATCCAAAACTAACCGAACGAAATGGTACTACAACTGTATGTGCTTTATCTTTGAGTGAAAAGTAGAATTCTTCACAAGATGAATGACACTCTTACTATCTGAATATAGATAATTATCAACTTGTGGATGTCCCAATTCTTCCATGAAGAATTGAAGCCATATCTATTGGAAATACAATAATGGGAAAGCAAGATACTGAGACGGGGGGTGAATCAGATCTATAAATTTAAACACTTAAAACAAATTGATCCACATTCATACATATATGAATCTAATGTAATCTTAGATAGCATCCACACAATGAAATAAATAACATATAACACAATAACTTGGTAACCCAGAAACCCAAATAGGTAAAACTGGGGAGGGGATGACACCCACAAAATTCTCCACTACTGCAGTAATAAAGTGTGCCTGTTAAAGCTACAAATGTTGATTAAAAAATATAATCTACCCTGTGAAAGGTCTACCTAGTTAAGAGCTTAAGATCATTATAGTCTACCCTTTAAAAGGATTTGAACTTACAAAAAAGTAAGCACTTTGTTAGGAGATAAAGAAAGGTCTGCTAGAACCACTATGTTAATAGATTTTCGCTTGATAAAATGATTAGAATGTCTCAAGCATTGATCCTTCATTGTTCACTCTGATGCTAATGACGGATCTCCTCTTTCATGTACCTTTTATGATCTCACAATCTGATATAAATTTACTCTATTGTTCATTGTGTTGTTACTCTGCTTAATCTCTACTTCCTAAAAAAATAACCCTCTATGCATTTCACTTCAAAATGTAGTCACTAGACAATTTGTCTACTCTCTCCTCACACTCACAAGTAGGGTTTAGAAGCAATCTAATATACCTGTTCAAATCTGATAGCGAGATCTAGATCAACGATCAAGATCTAATACCCATACCTTGATGGTATTACAATTAATGTTTATAGTAGGTCATGCATAGGATAAAACAATTAAATGCATAACTAACTCTGTAGAAGAATATTAAATGCATACATAAGTCGGCCCAAAAATCTTATACAAGTCAGCCAGATCAGTTATCCTCAAAGTTTGTATCATTCCAGACATGTATACAAAAACTGTTATGCTCAACACTTGACTTCTTTGTCGCTCAGCACTTAACATCTCTATGTCCTACTCGGCTTGGAAATGTAACTAGGTAAACTAAAAACTTCTTGGCAATGTTGCTTGGCCTTGCATAGTTTTAGCTCAGCCATAGTGATAGCCAACTAAAACTGCCTAAATGAATGACTAAGTGTTGGTCACTAATTATTAACAAAAATTAGAGATTAAAAATATCATCTCCTTAGCTGCCTCAGTAGAAGAAACATACTTTTCCTCTGTAGTGGATAAAGCATTCACCTTTTGTAACTGAGAAATCCAACTCACTGCTATCCTACCAACAATAAATACATAACCTATAATACTCCACCTACTATCTATATCTCTTGCCAAATCTAAGTCAACATAGCCATGAATAGTAGTAGTAGAGTCCCCAAAGTGTAAACACTTATTAGATGTACCTCTCAAATATCTGAGAATCCATTTGACTTCATTCCAATGCTCAATCCCAAGGTGACTAATATACCTACTAACAACGCCCACTGCATGTGCAATGTCTAGCCTAGTACATAACATAGCATACATTAAGCTCCCCACATCTGAAGCATAAGGTATCTTTTCCATTTTAGCCTCTTCTTCTGGTGTCTTTGGACACATCTCCTTAGTCAATTTCAAATGATCATGCAAAGGTGTAGTGACAGCTTTGGCATCCTTCATGGAGAATATTTGGAACACCTTTTCAACATAATCAGCCTGAGATAGTGTTTATTTTCTATTGTTTAGGACTATCTCTACAAATTTTCATGCCAAGGATTTGTTTTGTTGCCCTCAACTCCTTTAGAGAAAAATATTTTGCTAACTGTTGTTTCAACCCCTTAATATGACTCATGTTAGACCCAACTACAAGCATATCTTCAACATATAAACATAAAATAATGTAGTTTTCCTAATTTAACCTCTTGAAATAAACATAATGGTCAGAATTACATCGAGTGTATCCATTCTCATTCATAAAAGTATCAAAATTAATATACCATTGCTGAGGTGCTTGCTTCAAGCCATATAAAATTTTCTGCAATCTACACACTAAACCCTCCTTACCCTTGACCTCAAATCCTTGTGGCTATACCATATACATTTATTAATTCAAATAACCATGAAGAAAAGTTGTTTTAACATTAAGCTGCTCTAAATGCAAATCTTCAATACCAACAATACTTAAAATAGTACAAATAGAAGTCATTTTAACAACTCGAGAAAATATCTCATCAAAATCAATACCATGTTTTTGTGAAAATCCTTTTACGACTAATCTAACTTTAAATATTTTCTTACCTCATTCTTCTTCTTTCAATCTGTAAACCCATTTATTCTGTAAAGCCCATTTACCTATACGTAACTGACATAAATCCCAAGTCTAATTTTTCAGCAAGGAGTCCATTTCATATATCATTGTAGACTCCAACTGAATCTTTGTATCCACCTACATAGCTTCATTATAACATTCAGGTTCACTAGCATCAGTTAATAAAATAGAATACAAAGAAGGTGAAAATCTATCTGGAGGTCTACATAGCCTTTTTGACCATCTAACATTCACTGGGGTGTGTGGTATTTGTTGTTACTATTATTGCAGAGCATAGGGAATTTCAAGAACATTATCATTTGGAGTATCATCCAATTGTACATAATCAGTGTCTTTCTTCTCATGTTGCCGTAATAGATCTTTGTACAATATTTTCTCATTGAATATGACATCCCTGCTTTTTACAATTTTATGATTTTCAAAAATGAAAATTCTATAGCCAAATTCATCAATGCCATATCCAACAAATACACATGTCTTTGATTTTTCTTCTAGCTTGGTTCTATTTTCAAAATCTATATGTGCGAATGCTTCACAACCGAAGGTTCTAAGAAAAGAATAACTTACCTTCTTACCAGTCCATGGTTCCTCTAGAATACCATAATCCAAAGGAGTAGTGGGACCTCTATTTATTAAATAAACAAAAATATTTTCACCCTCTACTTACCTATTCAAGAGGAGCCCAACATGCAATCTCATAGTCCTTGCATGCTCCATTATTGTCCTGTTCATACGTTCAGCCACTCCATTTTCTTGTGGAGTTCTTGGAACCATTTTATGCCTATAGATACCATTAGAGGAAAAATAATATTCAAATTATTTTCTACAATACTCACCACCGTTATCAGATCTGAGACATTTTAATCTTTTACCAGTCTCATTTTTAAACAAGCTTTTCTATTTTTTAAAAGTTTCAAATACTTCAAATTTTCTACCTAAGGAAATAAATCCAGACTTTCCTAGTTGCATCATCGATAAAAGTTACATAATACATAGAGAAACCAAGGGAAGATACATGAGTTAGATGCCATACATCCGTATGCACAAGCTCTAATTTATCATCTTTCTTTTCCTTCCCACCCTTCAAGAAATTGACTCTCTTTTGTTTCCCATAAACACAACTTTCACATAAATCCAAATTTACATACACATTTCTGACCTAGTAAAAATTTCTTTGAGTGAAGTAATTTCATACCTTTATCACTCATGTTCCCAAGTATGTTTTGCCACAATGTTGTTTCGGTATCCACAACAACTGCTTTATTTTCTGCCTGCTCAACTACAACAATTGTTCACAAACATTCATTTTTCTCTGTAACAATTAGACTAGAAGGAATAACATTACCTGTACAAAGATATAAGGTGCCTACTTTCACACCTTTTGACACCTTCCAATTTTTATCATTAAATGTAACTGTGCAACCCTCATCACCTAATTTCCCTATTGAAATTCAATTTCTACTCAGCCTTTGAACATGTCTAACTTCTTGTAGTAGCCAATGATTTTCATTATGCAACTTAATCTTAATTCTTCCCTTCCCAACAATTTGACATGGTTCATTATCTCCCAAATAAACTTTCCCAAAATCACCTTGGACATAATCAAGAAAATAACTCCTATGCGGTGTAGCATGAAAAGAAGCCCCCAAATATAGAACCCATTAATCATCAACTTTCTCAAGGGAAATAATCAAAACATCATCTTGAGATTTAGTACTTACCACATTTTCCTCCTTATTTCCTTCATGTTTTTCTCCTTCTTTATTCTTCTGAGACCAGCAATCTTTCTTCTTATGACCTGGTTTTCCACATTACCAATAGTCGTTAGGTCCTCTTGATTGAGAAATCTTTCCTTTTGACTTTCTGTTAGGGATTTTTCTTGTATAGATCACAGTGCTTGAAATAACTACTTGAACACCATGATTCCTAATACTGATTCAGGGACAAGAAAAGCCTAATTGCTAAGGACTGGATAAGGTCCTTCTTTGTTTTCGAGCTCCACATATACTCAGGCAGGTTTTACCTTTTATGATAATTGTTTACACAGTATGTTATAATGTGGACACTGATTTGGTATGTATCTCTTATGAAACCAACTGATAAATTACCTTGCAACTGACCAAGCATAATCAAATACAAGATATAACCATATAAACCATGATCCTTAATATAGCTAAAAACCAGTGATATAAGGATTTTCATCCTTCTTCCTTTTATTGTAGCAGGGTTAACCTAAATGATTCTCTCTTCAAGGAATCAATAACATGGACAGTGTCTTGCTGACAGAGGTCCTTTAATAAGTTCAGCTTATATGTTCTTGGTAACAGAGTATTTTGATTAAATGATTTTGATATTGGATAGGGAACATACTGCAAACTATACCTTAGACCAGTGCCTATCCCTTGGGCAAAGAGTCAATGAAAACATGAATCCACAGAGATAAAATAACAGAGATACTATAGAGTGCCTTACAAACTACATGTGG
>MU223437.1:611723-622811 GCA_018584345.1 Thuja plicata | reverse complement strand
AAGTGCCATCATGCCCAAAGAATTAAGAAAGTGGTTGAAGAAGGGCATGGCGCGAGAATTTCACAGGAGAAACAAGTCAATACAGTTCCTGAGTAAATACTGTTATCCAATTTTTCATGACTATTCAAATTTGGACAGCTGGGGTTAAATGAGGATACCACAAGGGTAGAGCCCAGCCTATGCCAAAGATTTGGTAATTTTTCTTGTCCTTGTTCAGTATTGGATATATTTCTTTTAGTCTTACTGTTTGCCTCTTTACATGCAATTATGTCGAGAATGTCTAGAGTTGATTAAGTTTTAGAGTTTCCTGTTTGGCCCTATGTACCTTCCATGACCCTTGTGAAAGTATGGAGAAAATTTCATGTCTTTATGACCTTTCCTCCTTTCTCTGCGTCCTTTATATCTCTTCTCTAAGAAACCCTTAAAAATTTTAAGGGACAACTGTTATAATTTGAAAAAGTGACTGTTGTAATGAAAACCCTAGCTATCTTATGTTTTTTCATTATCTTTTCAATCACTTAAAATGTTGTGTTTCCCATGTGACTTTTATCCCATTGGTCAGTCATGGTATCGCTTCATGTTCTATGTTTACTCTTTTACTTCCTATGATTAAGCAACTAATACCTTAGTCGGGTTATCGCTTGTTTAAACCCTAAGTTGGCAAATCTTCATGAGATCCCGCGACCCTTTGTACTTCCTAAAACACTGTCAAGATTCAGTCTATGATAGGTTAGTGTTTCCCCTTTGGTCACCAAGTCTTGACATAAATTAGGGTTTACCCCAAATATCATGAGATTAAGGGAGGGTCATTAGATGAAATAATGAAGGGATCAATGATGGTCGAGTGATCGCCTGATCTTAGTCAAAAGGTCAAACATGTCTCCCAATTACACAACTTAAGGGATAGTCGCATAGTCTCTTGATTCAAAAGTAAAGGATTTTTAATGTGGCAATACAGTTGGTGCATTGACAGTGGTGATCAAGAAAACATAAGTCAGTGCAAGGTTGACAAGTGGTAGCATGGACCCGAGCCTTCATGGTCAGTTGGGAGATCGCTAGTAAAGGTGTGAATATGCCAAATGTTCATGTAATAAGGAGATTGCCTTAGTCGTGGGGTCTCAAAGACAAAGGGTATCTTCCATAGTGATCGGTAGAACTAGTGACCACTGTTCGATCAAAGCCAAGGTCTACGACAGTCGCAGGGTCACTAGATCTAGGCTACGATTAATGAAAACTCAGGAGACCTAGCGACTTAAAAGGCAAAGATAACTATGGTCGACTGGTAGTTAAGGGTAGAGACACAACACGGGCTAAGCAGGTCAAATACAAAGAAAAGATGATCTGACAGTTCTCATTTAAAAGGAAACAAGGTCTCAACCTCAGCTGCCAGATAAAAGAAAAGGATGGTGCCATAATGAGCATTTTTATATTTTAAATTCAAAATATCTTTACAAATCAGATTTGAACAGTAATGGTGACCGAGTAGAAGAGGTTAGATAGATAAGGGGTGACCTTTCAAGAGGAGTAGTGGATAATTCAGCTCTTTTTTTGAAGGGGCAATCACATTTATGGCAATATTCTCTATGAATAGTAAAGGCCAAATTGACCCCAGCAGGGCTTCCTAATCAAATCTCATTACATGTATTTTGACTAGCCTTCTTTCATATCAGATTCACTGGCCTTTCGCAGAAATTTTCATTATAACAAAGCTACTTTTCAAAGATGTATCTGATCTTTCATAGATAATCTCAAAGTTTCTTCTGACAGATGGGATAGTTAGGGTTTCTATTGTTCAAATTAAACATATTGTAATGTAACCCTAATCATTTTTGACTCCTACCTGTGTGCATTTGAGGAATGTATATAATGTTTTTTAGAGCCTTTAGGGCTTAAGGTTTTTCTCTCTAGGAGAATTTTTTGTAGCATTTTCTCTGCTCTTGGATTTTCCAAGTTTGTAATCTTTCATTGATAACTTGAATATTGCATAGGTATTTCCTGACCTATATTCAGTCCTTGTATCTCCTTGTCTGAGTTATCTCTTAATGGATTCAATATTTTGCAATAATATTCAATAATACCTTAGGGCTCTCTCTCTCTCTCTCTCTCTCTCTCTCTCTCTCTCTCTCTCTCTCTCTCTCTCTCTCTCTCCNGCGCTCTCTCTCTCTCTCTCTCTCTCTCTCTCTCTCTCTCTCTCTCTCTCTCTCTCTCTCTCTCTCCGCAACTTGTGTATTTCTATGAAATGATTTGATTTGATTACCTTGTGGGTATACTTCAGCCCTTGCATTCTGTCTCATTTCCCATACCCTTTTCTAGATAAGAATGTCTGCTTGCATGTTATAGTTGGAGTCTTTAGTTTAGGCCTTTCTATAAATTAATGATGTAAGCCTATTCATTGAGTTATGATCTCCTAAACCTAATTCTTTGCATTGTCTTCATTCTTTGTATTGTGATTCATAATACCTTAGGTCTCTCTCTCTCTCTCTCTCTCTCTCTCTCTCTCTCTCTCTCTCTCTCTCTCTCTCCGCAACTTGTGTATTTCTATGAAATGATTTGTTTTTATTACCTTGTGGGTATACTTCAGCCCCTGCATTCTATCTCATTTCCCATACCCTATTATGGATAAGAATGTATGCTTGCATGTTATAGTTGGAGTCTTTAGTTTAGGCCTTTCTATAAATTAATGATGTAAGCCTATTCATTGAGTTATGATCTCCTAAACCTAATTATTTGCATTGTCTTCATTCTTTGTATTGTGATTCATACCTTACCTTCGGTGTATCACCTCATAGGATAGTTTTCTTTCAGTTATTTCCCTTTCATGCATTCCTTCTATCCCTTTTCCCTCAAGAATATCCTTTCAAGTTCAAGAAGCAAATTAGGGTGACATATCAAGAGGAACCAGCCTAGAAACTGGAGGTCTCATCTTAGTTAGCAAAGGTCCCACAACCTAGAGATGATTCCCATGTTACAATAGATTACCAAGACTACAAGAGCTTGGGTAAGGGTGCAAATCTAGGTGTTCAACAAAAAAAATGCACAAATCTATAGCCACCACATGCTATATTCTAGGAAGGACTTGAAGACTTACTCTTGCTGATTGATATTTTTTGTTATGAGAATTATGTATCCATTAGTGATCCTCATTAATGGAGTGATCCTAGATTTTGGGAGTAGTTGTAGCTTCTCTTTAAATAATCTGACTATTGTAACTCTTAAAGTTGGTCGAGTTAGTAGATATATTTTATGGAATAGAAGTTGATATTGTAACACTGTTTTACTTTCCAAGTACATTTCTTCATGAATGAATAGAATCCATAATTTGAGTTTCATTCTCTTATCTTGATTTCATTTCTATTCACTCATCCAAGGGGGGCCACTTGGTGAGTGAATCACTTTGTTAGAGTAGAATTTATTTCCTTGTTCATTAAGAAGTAATTAGAACTCTGGTCTTCCTGCAGCCACTAGTAACAGAACTGGTAGACTATTCCTACAACATAGGAGAGTAGAGTAGTTCCTATTCCTGATTATTATTTTCTTAGAGTAAACGCATTTACTTGAGATAGTATAGATTTATTGAAGATTAATACATTTCAATTCCAAAGGATTAGCCATGAGAATCAAGAAGGTTTGAAGCATATACTTTGCAAATACCATTCCAAGTTTATGTCCTTGTTCAATAATTAAATGAGACAGAATAATCTACATAGTAGCCATTTAGGGTGTCCAACCCTAAAATAGAAGTCCAATGCTATGTGATTCTAAGACAATTGTTTATCCAAGCAATCTTCCACTAGTACATTTGAGGCCTCTTTTCAACGTCTATGTGTCACTTTTCTGACACTCTCCCATCGGCCTAGCGATAGAGACCAGTGTTGTAGTTTTGGTGTCAGAATTAATGACGGTTGCACCGTCTGTTGTTATTGTGATGGTAACCATTACAATATGAGCCAGCTATTATGGTTACCATGCTGTTGTTACATATTTTATATGTCTCTATTACGACACATAGGCGTCGCATCTTAGTTGTCGCTATTACGACACGTAGCTATCACATCTTATCTGATGTTATTAAGACACCAACATGTCGCATGTAATCTGTCACTTTTTGAGACATGCAACAAATTTTCCATACATGCGATGTTGAGCCATCAATAATTGTCTCACGAACCAACATCGCATGTATAGAAAATTCGTCGCACATCTGCAAAAAGTGACATCTAGGTGTTACAATACGAGTCGGATATCATGTTTTCATTTAATTTTATTTATCTCTATTGTGACACCTGGGTGTCGTAGTTTTAGTGTCACAATTACGATAGACGTGCGACAAATTTTCTATACATGCAACGTCGCGTCGTTAGCTTTTGCTGACGGCTCGACGTCGCATGCTATTTTTTTGTGTCGCTTTAGATTTTTTAAGAGTTTAGTGTCCTACTATCGCCATTTTCAATAATTGTGGTTTTACTTATTTTGGAACCATGATTTCATGTGCTTTATTTGGGATGATTTCATTAGCGGTTAGCCAAATAAATATAAAACAATTATTATTACCAAATTAGTTCATCCTGAAACTAGAAGACTGTGATTGTCTGATAAGTACAAGTAGGATATGTACTTACTTATGATATGTACATGTTCATTAATTTCCATAACAAGATCGTAATATAAGCTACATCAATAACTTAGCTAAATCAAGCATAAGGTATTTAAAACTAGTTTTGTAAAGAGATGAAAAATATGTAAAATATTGGTAAGGGGTGACAAGATTAAGGAAGAAATCAAAATTACAAGACCTAAGGACCAAACCTAATGCCTTGGGGGCTCATCATAGATGGCCTTGCCTACATAACTTGCAGGGATATCATAGTTCAAGTTTAACTTTAAAACCAGTATTTTAAAGGATGGTAGAAGTGGTATCAATCCTCTTTATCCAAAGGGTATCGATGGAATTTCTCTCTACAGATTTACATAAGTCACATGAGTCACTTGATATATATGCTAAATATTTCATAGTAGACAATAAACAATTAAAGCTACATACAACTAAATACAACATGACGAGGTAGTAATGAATAACTCAGCCTTGAAGAGAGAGATGTAGTACTTTTTCAATGTAGAAAGTGGAATTTGTTATTCGTCAATCTAGCTCAATCGGGTCCACTACAACCTCATGAGATTGAGCTTGTGTTAAGTCTATGATAAAGACTGCTCATGTATCTATGGTAGGATAGATCGTCTATGATCCCTTGGAAATGCTTTTCTAGTAGTAATGGTAGGATGTCATATTTATGTTCTGAAGCTTCTTTATCCAAAGGGTATCAATGTCATTTCTCTCTTCACTAAAATCGAGGGTGCAAAAGAAACTTTACATTGTTTGGGTATACCACTCAATTTCTATACCCAATGGATGCAAAGAAACCTTCTGCACCCCTTATTCTATTGAAGATAAAGGACATTGATCCCATTTTGATAAAGAGTCTTCAAGAAAGATAGATGGTATATATCCTACTATTTCTACCTAAAAAGCATTCCCAAGGGAGAAAGAGATCACAAACTCAACAAATAATCAGTAAAAATAATGAAAATAATGAATAAGTATGCCAACATAATGAATAAGTGGGAAAAATACATTGATCCAATAACAAAAGATACATTACAAATGCCAAGTTCACGGTCTCAATGAAATAAATAGTGTATAAAACAATATATAGTGTACAACAGCAACAAGCATACAATGACAACAATACTATTGCAGGATACCTGAGATCAAACTCAAAATAGAAAGTCTATTAATGTATGATCTAATACCAGAAACCTCATTAATCTTTACCTTTGACTCCTCCATCATTATAGAAGACATAACTACCTACAACTATATTTCATAAGGCATTTAAAACTAGTTTCGTAAAGAGATGCAAAATATATAAAATATTTGTTAGGGGTGGAAAGATCAAGAAAGAACTCAAAATTATAGGGCCTAAGGGCCATACCTAATGCCTCGGGGGATCATCATAGATGGCCTTGCCTACGTAACTCACAGAGACATTGTAGTTCAGGTTTAACTTTAAAATGAGTCTTTTAAAGGATGGTAGAAGTGGTATCAATCCTCTTCATCCAAAGGGTATCAATGGCATTTCTCTGTAAAGATTTACATAAGTCACATGAGTCACCTGATACATATTCTAAAGATTGAATAGTAGACAAAAAACAATTAGAGTTACATGCAACTGAATACAACATGACATGGTAGTAATGAATAACCCACCCTTGAAGAGAGAGATATGGTACTTTTTCAATGTAGAAAGTGGAAGTTGTTATTGGTCAATATAGATCAATTGGGTCCACTACAACCTCATGAGGTTGAGCTTGTGTTAAGGCTATGGTAAGGAATGCACACATGTATGTGGTAGGATAGAGCATCTATGATCCCTTGGAAATGCTTATCTAGTAGTAATGGTAGGATGTAATATTTATGTTCTGAAGCTTCTTTATCCAAAGGGTATCAATGGAATTTCTCTCTTCATTGAAATCAAGGGTGTAGAAGATGCTTTGCATTGTTTGGGTATACCACTCAATTTCTACACCCAATGGATGCAAAGCAACCTTCTGCACCCCTTATTCTATTCAAGATAAAGGACATTGATTCCCTTTTGATAAAGAGTCTTCAAAAAAATATAGATGGTATATATCCTACTATTTCTACTTGACAAGCATTCCCAAGGGAGAAAGATATCACAAACTCAACAACTAGTCAGTAACAATAATGAAAATAATGAATAAGTATGCCAACATAATGAATAAGTGGGAAAAATACATTGATCCAATAACAGAAAATACATTATAAATGCCAAGCTCACGGTCTCAATGAAGTAAATAGTGTATAAAACAATATATGGTGCATAACAACAATAAGCATACAATGACAACAATAACATTGCATGATGCCCAAGCTCAAATTCAGAATAGTAAGTCTATTAATGTATGATCTAATAGAAGAAACCTCATTGATCATTACCTTTAACTCTGTAAGGAGTTATTGTTATCAGTGATTTAAAAGGCACCATTTGCAGCAGCAGGTGCTTCTTTTCCACCCTCTCCTTGACTTGTAATTATTTTGAGCTTTCCCAAACTTCTTTTACCCTCTTCATTGAATTTTTTCCTTTACCTTCCAAGGAATTTGGCTCTGCATCTGTGTTTTTTGTAACTGAATTCTGTCCACAAAAAGTAGATATCAAATTTCCATTCAAAACATTTCTTAAAATATTAAAACATTAACAACTATGTGCTAAAAATTCTTATGATCATTTTCCATATAATTACTGCCTACAAAATTTTAGTAATTACCATTACGACATCTGTAGGATTACCATTTGATGGGATTCCATATTGAGTGAATGTGTGTGCACCCTAAAGTTGCAATCAAGACCACAATGTTAGAAAATTAGGTTAGTAAAATAGGCCATATTTCCACAATAAAAATAGCCAAAAATACATGCTAAACACTAGGTAACAAAAGGGGGTGACCATCTCCTTCATTATTTACTTACCTGAAAAGAAAAATCACATAGATAGATGCATACTTTCAAATTATAAGTATTAAATATTTGAAAAGACAAGAATGAAAAAACTCAAGGTATTAGAACTTACAGAAGGTACTGATAGATGGCCATAAATTCCTCCAGAGTGATACATAGAAGCATGGGGAGGATTTGTTCCATAAGGTGGCATTAAATTTCATTCATCAAAGCACTGAACACATCTAGACCATCACCCCATCTGACAGATAAAAATAGCAATGATTTTAAGCACAACTGATTCTGTAAAGGGAGTCAATTTCATTAATTGGAAGAAAACTTTTAAAAAATAAAAATGGAGATAGTCTTGTTCCTGAATGCTTAACACAATCCTTTCCCAAAAGAAAAAATTCATCTAGAAATTTGTAAGAAAAATTAGAAGATATTTTTTCATGTGTCTCAAGTTGTCAATAACAAATAATTATTAAACATTAAATAATTATATAAGAGGAATTAGTAAGACACACACTCTTGAACTAAGCATGAGATGATGAAACATATTTTGGAAGACTTCCCTTCTTTTATTGTATTATAGTTCTTGAGAAATCATTATTTATCTATAGAGATAGGAGAAGGAGAAGAAAATCTCTTTGGGAACCCAAAAGGGAAGGACACATGAGATAAATTCCTAATTGGGGAAGTAGATCGATGAGATGTCTCCACACAAACCAAAGGAAGCACACCAATGTCACCCATAAGAATAGAGGTGGAGAACAAAGACAAGGAATGATCATAGGTGATATAGAAGCATCATGCATTATTACATCAATAGAAGTAGAGGAGAAAAAGACTTTGGATTATAAACATCCTTAGCTACCTCCATAGTGAGGCATTCATGCAATGCATTCTTCTATTATGAGTACAAATATGAGACATTTGAGTGAGGGAAAACAAATGCCAGATGACTGGATGTAGCAAAATATCATAAGTGAATTCCTTCATAATCCAAATTTTAGCTCCAAGAGCTATCAAAAACTTAAAAAACAACCATGGTCAAGAGAGACATAGACAAATCTAAAGCCACAAGAATACATGCATAGGTGGTTTGAGAGAACATTATAGTGGCCTAAACCACTATTATGAAACATCTTGAGGAATAACCAATTCCAATGTAGCAAGAAGTATACCAAAAATGGAGAGGAAGATTTGAGAGGTGAATCCAACCTCACAACCAATTAAAATACTCAATGAGAGGGTTAAATGAGGAAACTTAAGGTTTTAGTGAGAGGATGTTGACCCTAGAATCAAGAATGGGCAATAAAATATTGTTTCAATCAAAGAATGAATCAAAGGCCACCGCAATAAAAAATACTTTCACACAAAGGTAAATTTCTATTTTCGTTTACATAATGTAATCCCTTATGGTAGATCATGAAGTGTGATAATATTTCTTCTTTCCTAATAATGAGTCATAAAGTTTGATTCAAATCATCAATGGTAACAAAACTTATAAAATTGCTTCATAGTTAGAGTTAAACAAAAAAGAATCCCCACTAATTGTCTAAATAATGTGTTATTTATGTCTCTAAATATTTAGATATACATAATTCCATCCCCACTTCAATGGATGTGGCAGTACTTTTTATTTTTCACCTTATATTTAACCACCAAATCGGGCATTGCGATGGTGTGAAATGTTGTTTAAAAAAATATATTTTGAGCTTCTCTTTGTTTTGAGAAAATTACAAGGCCAACCACGTGAAGGTGGAAGCTCATCTGGAACCTCCTAGGAGTCTCTTATGAACCTTTACGACACTTTAAGATCTCTAAGATCTATTCTTAGGGATCATAAAGGGTCATAAAGGGTCATAAGGGATCGTGGGACACAACAGCTAAGAAACATAAATATAGGCATCATGGTCACAATTGTTTGGAGACACAACATAATTGAGTGGTATACCACAACATAATTATGGGTATACCACTCAATTATGTTGTGTCTCCATCAATTGTGACCATGATATCTACATTTACGTTTCTCAGTTGTTGTGATATCTACATTTATGTTTTCCATCTATCGTGTTTATCTGCATGTTCTTTATGTGTTTGGCTTCTCTCCCTCACATCCAAAATAAGATTTTCCCACTCTGAATCGAGAATGCACATGGAACTGTGTATAATAAATAGTCTTACAAGGCCCAGATGGACAAAAACTCAATGGTACAATTATAGTCTTGAATAGATAAAGTGGAACTAGAATTTCAGCAAGGCTGGGAAAAGTTTGTGCATAATTATGAACTTTTTCTAAAATTCCAGTTTCAGTTTATCTTTACAAGACCATAATTGTGCCATTGAATTTCTTCCCATCTGGGCCTCAAAATTATCAATTTATACTTTCATAATTAGCTCACTCCATTGCAGGGAACAAAGAGAATCCTTTGTGATTTAACATCATTGATTTGTAAGGAAATAAAAAATTATCAGAAGCAAATCTCATAAGATAGTATTTAGATTAAATGCATTGATATACAAAAATACCCCAAAAAATGATAAAGAAAGGTAATTTTCTTAATCACGTCACTAATTTGTGCATGTCTAAATATTGGAGTCTTTCAAGTGATTTGATTCTAGTCATTCCCACTACTAGAAATGAGAACAGTCTTAACCAAAAACAAGGTGAATAAGAGTAGTTAGATATTGACGCTAAAACCAAATATGCCATTAATATGAAACCCTAAGCATATTAGTGGATAAAGTGCAGATTTCAACCCAAAACAATTGTTAAAACATGTCAAACATCTGCATAATTGTGCATACATTCATGTCATTGATATTCTTCTTCATCCATCTCATCATCGGGATCATCATCATCAATGACATCATCACCACCACTATCGTCATCATCATCGTCATCTACATCATCATCATCATCATCCTCCTCATCATCCTCCTCATCATCATTGTGATTAATAGAAGCATCATCATCGCCTTCTTCTTCATATTCTTCTTCAACTAACGCTCGATTGTGATCATCATCTACAACATCATCCACTTCTTCCTCTTCCTTGGTATCTTCTTCTTCCCTCACATTATAATTTATCGGCCTTCCTCTTGGATCATGTCTAACAACAAATGACCAACCTAGTTTGTGTGGAACCTCTGAGTACAATACCTGCTCACATTGGCTTGGAAAAACATAGGGCTCTTCCCCAACTGGCTCAAACAACCTTGTATTAATCATTGGAAATCCACTATCATGTTCAATAACAGTTTTATCAGGATCATTTTGATTGAGACGTAGTCTATACCATTTCAAAAGGAAGAGAACTAATTTGAAGGAATTAAAGTCATAGTCCAGTATATCAACCAAAATACCATAGTATCAATTTTGTGACTCTCGAGGATGTAAGTCATTTTTAGATGAAATATTGGTCACCTAGAAGACTTCACTTATCCCAGAATCACAAGTTCTCTTCGTTTCATCCAACTTTTTGATGTGAAATTTATAACCATTGCAGAACATAGCCTTGTGGTGTTTCACCTACAATAATGTAAAACATGTATAAATTATTGC
>MU223437.1:518942-553530 GCA_018584345.1 Thuja plicata | reverse complement strand
CCACCAATCTTGAACTTCACGAGGCATTGTTCATTGACCATGACCTTGTGGTCATCCTGTACCCAGGCAATCTGATATGGATGTGGGTGTTTCTGTCTCTTGAGCTTCAACTTTGTCACCATCTCTTATGACACCAAATTTCCAGTGCTTCCACTATCAATAATCACATCACAACACTTACCTTCACACTTGCACCTGGTGCGAAACAGGCTCCTCCTTTGTTCAGGTTCATTCTTACCACTTAGCAAGACTCTTCTGTTAATCAGTGTTTCTCCTCTTTTAGCATCTTCAGAATGTGACGATCTGGCATCTTCATCTACATGTGCAACTCTGGCCTGGCCTTCATTTCTCCTATCTATTCTTCCTTGACACTGAGGACATTCAAATTCCCTATGACCTTCTTCTCCACAATGAAAACATGTTCCACGGAAGCCTCCTCTTCCAGATCCTTGTCCTCTTCCGCTTCCTCTCTGATCTCTATTATTCTGATCTTGGAAACGATTGGAATTGTTTCCTCACTGATTCTAACTATTACTGGCCTCATCCTTCTTTTTTGGATCTTCATTTCAGCCACCATATGACCGTCCACCAGATCTTCCACCATGACCTCTTCCATTTTGCCTACTCTCAAACTTCTTGTTCATCTTTTCCTCTACTTTTAGGGCAAACTGGTATGCCTCCTCAATACTGTTCATTTGAACCAGATTCAAATCCTCCTGAATGCTTGGCTTCAACCCATTAAGGTAACAGGCAACTTTCTCCTTATTAGCTTCTACATGGCCTATTCTTATGAGGATTTGATAGAACTCCTCTGTATACTCCTGAACAGATCTTCCTGCTTGCTTCAAACTTTGCATTTTCTTCAACAGGTCAAGCTCATAATCAACACGAATGAACTGTCGCTTCAACTTATCCACCATCCGATCCCATCTTGTGATTTTATCCTTTCCCCTTCGATTTCTCTCCAATTGGATCTCCTACCACCAGATCTTTGCATGACCCTTCAGTCTGGCCTTCACAAACTTGACTCAATCAGGATCCTCAATATCTTCATACTTGAAATATTCTTCACATTCGTTGATCCAGTCAATCAACTCCTCTGGGTTAAGATTCCCTGATAATGTAGGAACCTCAATCTTAGGTCTTTTCCCAATCTTGTAAATGGCTCAAAAAAGCCTTTCTTCTTCTAGATTCAAAACTTCAACTTCTTCTTGATCATCATTTCCTTCTTCGGCTTCATCCTCACTTTCATTTCTAACATTAAGATTCATTCCTCCATGAATCTCTTCTTGCAATCCTCACACTTATCTCTGGAGCTCTCTAACCTCAGGTGTCACAACGCCAGCTCTTCCACCACGTTCCCTTTGTGGAGGCATTTTTGTGATGCGTGATGAAACCCTAACCACGATCCTGGTGCAAACTGCCTCACAGTTGGCTATCTGTTTACACACTCAGGAACTTCTCGCTCTGATACCACTTGATGAAGGGTCGCTCCCCTTAATACCACAAACACATGACAGAAACAAAGAGAAACAACATAAATTTGTAAGAACATAAAATTGGCTTCTTATTGGCTCCACAAATGTGGAATTACAAACTTCAGGATTACAATAGCAAAAGCCACATGGGCATCCCTTACAATAATCTCTAGGACAAAGCCTCCCATAACCACCCAGAACTGCCCTAGACAACCTACGGGCCTTCTTTAAATAGGCAATTTCCACCGCCCGAGAAGGTTCCATAAATCTAGCAATTAAGGCCGACTACCCTTAGTATTTAATTATTTTTCACTTTTATTCCAAAAGGTCGGCTTTAAATATTTACAAAACATGAGATTAGGTAGCCCAACTTTTGGAAGCCATAAATTTTGAACCATAGCTCCGTTTGGCTATTATAATGACTTTCCAGAAAGGGGAGATCGCGATCTACAATGCCTAACTAGTGAATCGCTAGTCAGTCAGGGGTTCGACCTTGATTCAGAGCCTCTAAGGTCCTAAAAATTGAGCTCAAAGATTTTGCACCCTAAAATCTCAACAGTAAATCCTTAATAACTTTGCCAATACAGATGATCTGGCAATGAAATTCAACTGGCATTCTTATATGACTAAAATGAACCTTCACTTGGAAAATTAGAACATTCTGAGTTCAAACAACCAACTTACTAAAAATAGTAAGTATCAAAAAATAGCATCTTTGTACAAAATAGCCCTTATTGAATAGAAAAACACATATTTTTGGGTGATGCAAGATTGCCCTTACACCAAGGATACTCTTGCATCAAGATTATTGGATGTGAAGTCCAGTTGTTTGTGACTCTTCATTTCATATTCCCGTCTTTGTCTCTTCATCTTCCACTGAAGACTATTGCATATATGTGAGGGTAAAGCCCTATGTAACTAAGTTGTAATAATAATTTAAGATTCCTGCTCTGCTTTCTGGATGATGTAGCCAAGTTGGTGAACCACGTTAAATCTTGTATCTTGTTTTGTGGTTTCTAATTTGTCTACTAGTTTTTACAAAATAGAGTCATTGCATTTTTCCTCTCAACTTCCTTCTTAATTCTTTGTTCATTACCTTGAAGATCATCCCAATTATCAGTCTACTCATGCCCACATTCTATAATGTCCCAAAAATCTTTGCCTATCAGAAGGGTCTTCATTTTAATTGCCCAATATTATTAATCGACCCCATTACACTCTGGGATTGGCAAAGTATTTTCCATAATAAAAACTTAAAATCTTCGTTTCTCTAATAGAAAATGTTTAATTTTGAATATCAGCCCTTATAAAAAATTAATCACACAAAAATTGAATAAACAAAAATATTAACAGCACTCTATTTTCGAACAGAGCATGGTTTGTTTATAGGCACACACATATTTAAAAATCTCTGCTAAGAAATAATTTTATTACAATCTGAAAAATACATTGTAGCTCACAAAAACATACAATAGTCTTGTTTTTATCACCAAATATTCATTAAAAGATAACCTATATATGAGACTAGATTGACTGCTACTAACAACAGATTTATTTCAGTTATAACATACATGTGCAACTACTATAGCAATATTGTCAGCATCAGTTATCTTCTATAGAAGACCCTTTACAAGAGTCTAGACCAGCCTCTTGTTTCAACTAAGGGGAAGGAATCTCCCGGTCTTTTCCTTTTACAAGAGAAAATTAGCAGAGCATTTTACTTTTCTAAACTGACATAAGCACTATAGTCTATCGTGAATGGCACCTCAAACGTCGAAAAAAAAAATTATAAACTAAAACATATATTGAACTTCTTGTAATATTAGAATATATAAATTCACGTCCCCACAATAATAGTTGGAAACTATTTGCAATTACACTGCAGTTTATACTATGATTATATTATATTATATACAACAATCTATATTATATATTATATTATAATACTATATAAGTTGTACTATAGAAAAATCTATAATTATTTCTATTATGTATCAGAGGTTATAAAAATAGATACATCAGAGTTTATGAAACTTTACATCATGGGCTGGGCTGATATCCACAACCAGATCAAAAAGATGCTAAAAAAATTACAATTGCTAACACTAAGAATTATTTCTTAGACTATACAAAATAACTATATATCCAGACAACTGAATTAATCAGAAGAGACATCATGTTCAGCATCTAACTCATTGGAGTTAGGGGATACAACATTGTATCCAATAATCTCATAGGCTCTACAGGTAGTTGTATCAGTCTTTGTTGCTACTCCATCTGTAGGTACCTCCAGATTGGACTTTTTTACTTGGTCTATCAAATCATAAAGCTTATTTTCAAGGTGTGTTCTATATTTCATGGTAGTATAGCCATGTGTTATATCATAATTTTCAATGGTGGTCTTTCTATCTCTTAGAATCTGCAAGAACTTACTTTCCTTCATTTTGATGACTCTTGTGACGTGCAAGGAAACATCAAAGTACATGAGTCTCCTTAGAGACTCAGTAATATTCTTGTCATTCCTTGCCAACACATCATTATGGTGAGACTTTTAAATAACCCACAATATAATAAAAGGAATAATAGACCAAAAAACATTTCAAAATCTACTGCTATTAATGCACCTAGAAATGACATGCATACTATTAAAGTGTGAATTATAAGTAAGACCAAACATCTTCCAGATTTTGGAGGCAAAGAGACATAAAAAAAAGATATGGAAAACATATTCAAGCTGTTTAAAAATAGTGCATAGATTAGGAACACCTCCAGGCTTCTTAAAAGGAAGCTTATGTAGTAGGAGTCACCATAAAAGAACAGAGGATTTTGGGTTCAATAGGTCTTTTCTAGATGGAGGTAAAGTATTTGTTCTAGTCAGATAGAGGAGCATCTAGTTTCCATTTGGATCTAACATGGGAGAATATATCAGGATTATGGGTAAGTAGGTGGTAAGTGTATTTGGTCTTGACAAGGTGTAAGGGGGAACTATCTGGCCATGTAAGTGGAAAGGAGCACCTGTCAAGAAAACAATATTCATTCACAAACCATAAATTTTTAAGGGAAGTTGAAAGTATTGAACATGTTCTCATTTGAGATTTGGATAAACTAAATTTTTATTTCATCATCTCCCACGGGATAGGCTTTCCATTTTGAAGCACATCTTGAAACTTATTGACACATTCGTCTGACCATTTCCTCATAGAGAAGCCTTGTAGTATGGCCAGAGGCTTGTTTTATGTTTCAAATTCCACCATAGAGACTCTGAGCCACATACCACTTCATTTCCTTCTAAAGGACCAGTGTTAGACAAGAATTTCCTTACATATTTCAAAATATTCTAGATAGATTTGAAGACATTGGAAACTTTCACAACTACACTAATCTCTATACTAAGCAGGTCAGAGTAGCACAGATTTATCCAAGACTTGGATTTTCTGGGGTGAGCCCTAGTTAGGTTTTTTCTTATCAAGATTTTCCATGGTTCCTCCCCAATGGAGACTTTATCAATCCATTTAACTTCTAGTGCTATGCCTTTTGTTCTGTGGTCCTTCAACCCTTGACCACCCTAGGAATTCTCTCTAGTGCACTACTCCCATGAGATGACATGAAAATTCCTATTTCATCTACCATGAGACTAGAGAAATTCCCTGACAAAATTTTGAATAAGGATAAACTGGTTCTGGTTAAAAGCCAGGAAGAAGAGAAGTAAATGAGGGAAGAATAAATGATTTTTTGCATACTTGCAGTCTTCCTGGGAAGGAGAGGAGGTTTTTGTCCCACTTATTTAGTTTACTGATAATTCTATCTTTGTCCCAACACCACATTTCATTAATATTAGGATCCACAGGAAATGGATTTCCTAAGTATCTCAGAATATGGCTAGGACCTCCCCATTCTAAGTCAAACTTACCCCACCATCTCAGAGGGTTGTGATCCCAACCTAGCATAATAAACATGGAGATAAAGATCTTAGTACCTTAGGCTAGACAAAACAAGTCGAATTTGTTCATTAGGTAAACCATATTATTTTATTCAAGGTTTAGGAGAATGGATGTGTCATCAGCAAATTGAATGTTGGACTCCTCTTAACCATTGGGAAGAGAAATGCCTTTCAATTTAGGGGATAGGGGATGATCCCTAAGTAGGAAATGGAGAGATTATGTAGCTATAAAAAAGATGGAGGGGGCAAGAGGGCATCCTTGTCTAATGGTCCTAGTAATCTCAAAGAAATCTAATCTTATTTCGTTGACCTCTACTGCCGCCACAGCTCCATGGAGTAAGGTAGATACAATTTTACAAATGAAGGGTGGGAAACGTAGGCTCTCCAACATTAATAGGATAAATTTCCATTCAATACAATTATAAGCCTTCTCATAATCAATGAGAAAAATAATACTTTGTTTCCCTGATGATTTGGCCCAGTCCATAGCTTCCCAGTAGGTAACCATATTTTCTAAAATGTATCTTCCCTTGACAAATCTTGTTTGTGTATTATTAACCACCTTAGGAAGCACATTGACAATTCTTAGGGAAAGAGTTTTTGCAAGGATCTTGTATCCTATAATAAGCACTGTGATAGGCCTCCAATTCTTGATCAGAAGTCTATCACCTTCTTTGGAGATGAACTTAATCAGGCCAACACTTAATGTTAAAGCTAAGGTGAGAGATCATATGGCATCATTAAAATCCTTGTGTAGACTATTGTTGGTGCAGAGGTAAGGGTGGTGGATGGATAGCCCAACTACAAGTTTATAAATTTTTGAGGATCAACTACTATCCCCCAAACCCTACTATTCTTCAAATGCTTCAAATGTGTGTAGTTACCCATCCAAAGGCCAAGGGTGATGGATATAGTCTATTTGTGAAGGATTCAAAGAGTTTTGGTAAGTTATTTGTGTGAGCTATGAAAATTAGGTGTAAAGGAGCATAATAACTAATAAAAACACTCTACAACTAATAATCTCAACTACATACATGATTTTATTGAAAAGAAATCCTAAAAACAATAAAAGAATAAGGAGCGCAAACCTCCCTAAAACAGAATCCAAGATCCCTTTTGATATTTTTATTTGTCCATGCTTATGGATGTGTGATCTAGATTTTATATGCTTCAAGCTTTAAGAGGGGTTCTTCAAACTAAGATTATAACTCGCTTCTTTGGAATTGGATTTCTGAATTTCTCTCAAAACTAGCATTATAAGAATGCATGAAAGATTGATGAAGTTGTGAAGGAATGAGGTTTCTTTTATAGAAAATGGGTGAGGAATCAAGGGTCAGGATGCAATCCTGAGGAGAGGTCTAGATGCACCTAGATGAGAGCACATGGATTGTGCTTCTTCAAGTGCATCATATGATGACAAGTGTCACAATATTATTTGGTTGAAAATATGGAGGATTGTGACCATTTAAGAAAGTGAGCCAAGGGGATGAGAGGATACTTTAGGAGATAATTCTATTAATGACAATGTAAGAGGAATTAATGAGGCATTAATAAAACATGGGTGAGGGGATAATATAGAGCTTGAGAAAGTTGAACTTGGAGAAGGGATTGAATTCCTAATCCAAAGATTAGGAATGTGACATCATTAGGGAGAGTTTAGGATAGGATTCGGATAAGGATTAGGATTAGCATGGGTGAAGTGGTTGGGATTATTTTGAACTTTGAGTTAGGTGGTTGAGATAGGTTAGGTTAGGGGTTAAAGGTAATATTAATGAATTGAATTACATAAATAATATTTTCATTCAATAATACGGGAATAGAGTTTTAATTAATTACTAAGCTATTGGTTGCTTTTAATAATTAATCAAGACTATAAATAATTAATTTATTTAATTAATGCTAGGGGATGACATAGGTCAATTAGGTAATACTCAATTACTTAGCTGATATGTCCCAGAATGTACTAAAGATGATTGAATTAAGTTAATCAGATTTAGGTGTCTACATTTTTCCCCTCTTTGACATAGCATTAGAATAATGCTATTTTGAAAACATTTAAAACAATAGATGACATGAAGATGTGGATGTAGGAATCAAAGTTGCCCCAAAGTGACAATTAAGATAAATTTAGGATAGGATGACCAGGATGATGCCCCCTCGAGAGGGTGACAGGGCAAAAGCCGAAGCCCTGGCGGCATCTTGAAAAGATACGGCTAGGAGAGACAGGATAAAAGAAAAAGGAAGGGGGGATATAAGAATGAGGGATGGGATATTTAGTTTTGCATCAAGGATGAAGGGTTAGGTTTGATATGGGATTTGATTGGACTAAAAGGGATGGATTTATTGGGGATGGATTTGATAGCTTTTGTTGGGGAGGGGATGGGGGGAATTTTATTGAAAATTGAACGAGGGGTATTCTGGGATGGAATACCGCCATGTAGTTGAGAACTTATTTTGATATAGAAATACTAGAGACCATGCCAAGGTTACTAGGAAAATGAGGCCTTGTCACCAGTGTTACAAAGGACTAACACAATAGACACATGGGGCTTGACCCAACATCACACATGAGTCCTAGAAGAGCTATGGTAGAAATGATGCTGGAAAAGCCCACAAGCCAATCACATTTCCCAAGTGCAACATGTGAACCCAAATGGAGTACATACATGCAAGGGTCAAATATGTCTGACTCACTAGTAGAAAACAAAAAGATCAAGTTATGTATCCCAGGTGCATCCATTCGAAGCATACCATGATATATATAATTGTTGTAACTTTGCAGAGGAGAACAAGTGAAAAGAATAAGGAATGATAACCAATAACCAAAATCAAATTTCAATATCAAAAATTCAAAAACAAGATGCCTTTTGGCAGAGAGATTAATAATATGGGATGATGATTGGATTGAGATTAGGTCAAGAGGAAGGATACATCCTATAAGAACCTAGTGATGATGATGATCTAGATTTAGGTCAATGAGAGGAAGGATACATCCTCCATGACCCATTTCCAGAAAGATGATTGTATTTAGGTCAACCAGAGGAAGGATACATCCACAAGGACTCATTTCCATGGAGAATGTTAAGTGTGAATTTGAATGGCCAAAGATGTGATGAGAAAAAATTGTTGAAATAGGATTTCATCGTAAAGAACTTGCTGAAGCATAGGATTTGAGATCTGAAACTGGATCACTTTCTACAAGGAGACTGACCAAGGACACGAATGATGTATAAGTGGGACTGGTGTCAAGACTAGAATGACACAGACAATTTATTTATAGGATTGAAGCACATGGATTGGGATAGGATGAAAAATATATACAATGTGGGTGAATGATGATATACAGGACTGAAGCTTAGGGAACTTAGAGAGAATGGATGAGATGAGGCAGATATGCATGATGTTTCCCCAGCTGAGCCAAAAGGCCAAGATAGAGGAATAGCGATTGGGATGCTCTAAATGTGGGAATGATGTAATCCAAAAGAAAAAGAAGGATTGGGAAGGATGCATTCCAATGATGATGAGTGGATTGTGATCAAAGCTTGCAGCAAGGCTAAGGGTGTGCTTGGATGAGCTGATTGCTGCTTGACTTTGGATAGCTAGAGGATGTGGATATAATTTGCATGTGATGGTAGGTCATGAGGAGAATTAGGATTGGAATGGGTGGCATTGGGTGCATGAGGAGAGCATAGAGATAGATACCAATGAAAAGTGAAGAAACAAATGATGGGATATACGAAAGGAGGAATTGGAATATGGAGGAGACGTTAAGGAATGCAGAGAGGGAAGTGTTGGATAGAAGGATTTTAGGATAGGAATGGATAGATAGTTGAAGGATTGTGGATAGGAGAGGAGGATTGGGAAATTATAGTGGATACAAGAAGGTTTCCAGGGACGATGTCACCAAGGAAAAAAATGCCACCACTTAGGATAGGTCATGCATGTGAGGAAGCTTTAGGAGGGGGTATGATAGGATGGAAGAGAGGATAACAAGAGAATTATGAAGTTGAATGAAAGATAGGAAAAAGGGTGGATAAGGGAGGAAGATAGTGCAGAAGGATAGATGGAAGGAAGGATGGGTGGATAAAAGGATAGGTGGATAAAGATGGGAGATGGAAGATGGATGTTAAGAGATGTCAAAAAGCATGTAGATATGGTGGCCAATATATTTATCATCAAGATCTAGAGGAGGATGGAGGAAGTGAAAAGGACAAGACCGGATATGGATGGTGGAACTACGCATTATGCCTGTTTACCAGGTTTTCATCATGGTACTTGTCCAAGGTGCTTGTTTGCCAAGTTTTCACCATTGGCCAAATTGATTTTTCTTTTTTTTGTTTTTCTTCTTTTGGTGTTTTTTTGCTTCTTTTACTATTTTTTCTTTTTTCTGGTTTTTCCTGCTTTTGCTTTTCTATTATACTTTTGCTTTTGGTGTGGATCATGATATGTTGGTACAAATTTATGTGGGATGAGTGACTGAGGAAAATGTAGGTATGAGATAGTTATGAGGGGGGTGATATGTGGGATAGGGGATATGATAGTTGGAAGTATTTAGATAAAATAATAGAAAGTGAGTGGGATAGGGAGATGCTTCCATGATCAACATTGGCACATGTTGCGAGGGGTGTGGGAAGATTAAATGTGAAGTGGATGGTACTAGTGGATGTGTTGTAGGAATCATGGTAGGAATTTGTGGGACATAAGGACCCAAAATAGATTTTGAAGATGGAGGAGAGGAATGCTCAGATAGAGGATTAGTAACCTAGGATACCAAATGGATTTTTCTTTTATATGCATGTCATCTTTTGGCTTTGGAATCCACATATTTTTTTCTTTGTCTTTGGTGGGATTTTTTTTCCTATAGGATGTATTGCATTCTTTGATTGGATTTTCTTTTGGTGGAGCATGTCATTTGAAGTGGACATGACAATATTTAGATTGTAGATCTATAGCTTTATGCACTGGTGATTTGGCATCCAAATTATAGTAAGTAGCATTGGAAGAGATATGAGAACTTGCATGAGATAGAGGAAATATGAATGGAGTGGTGGAGGTAGGATGGTGGATGGGGTGCATGGGTATGTTCCTTTAATGATCCTGTTTGGGAATGTAAGTGGTGGGATTTTTAATATGGTTTTGATGAATGAAGGAACGAGTGGGATAAGATATGGGATGCGATTTTGGGACATAGGGGTCCAAAATGGAATGAGAGGATGAAGGAGGAATATGGTAGGTTGTCTTTGGTTGCAAAGATGGATGAGAGGGGATGGCTTTATATGATTTAGAGGGATGATAGGAAGATATGATGGAGGGTTTTAAAGCACTCTTGAATTTTTCATTATTTGTAGAAACAATTTTGGAAGAAGGATGCCGAGGTGTATAACCAACACCACAAGATCATGGATGTATTTTAGACTGAATGGGCTCTAGGGTACCTTGATCATTTATGCTTGCACCTTTACCTTTATAATTCCATTTTTTTAGCATTTGATTCAAGGTAGGATACATTTGAGTGAAGAAACAAGATTTGATTCCTTTATTAGATGGATGGAAACTCGTGGAGATGTAACTAGTTTCTTCTATTTTAAGCAGATGACCGCAAATGAATGTGAGTGGACCAAGGTGATGGAGTAATGGTGGTGGGATAGTTTGAAGTGGAGGTGATAAAGGTTTATGAAGTGAAGGTGATGGGATGCTGTGAGCTTGGCTCAAATGGGGTAATGGATTTTGAGATGGCATAGATAGAATGGGAGGATCTTGCTTTGAAGAACTAGATGGAAATTGATCATTAGATGGAGTTGATGGATTGGGTAATGGATGGAGTGGGATGTTAGGATCCTTATATGGAGTGGAGAAAATGATACAATCTTCATTCAAGTCAATGGATACTTCAACATGAATTTGGACAAGGTCTTGACATGATTGGATTGATGTGGATGGTGTGATAGGGGATATATCAATGGACTCTTAAACAAAGTTGGATGGATGGATGGATTCCAAAAATGGGTTGGATGGAGGAATGGGATATTCCATTAGAGAGAAGAAGAGTGGGTGCATGAGGTTATTGGGATGGGGTGTGGATAGTATTACAAGGAGAAGATGGGGATGACGATTAGATGAATTCCACAGATGAGGGGACTTCAATGGTGGTAGGAGATGGAAGAGGATCAAAAAGTATGAGATTAGGAAGGTAAATAATAGGTGCAGGAGATGGAAGAGGAATGTCGGGTGTTAGGGGTGGAAGAGGATCAATAAGTATGAGATTTGGAAGGGAAATAATAGGTATGGTAGATGGAAGAGGCATGATGGGTGCGAGAGATGGAAGGGCTTCATCACTAGTATTTTCCCATGGTGGAGTGATATAACATGACTCATCAACTGTAAGAGATGGATTCCTTGTGAGACTCCTTGGAGACGTACATATCAGATGGTAGGAAGATGGTATGGTGAGATAGTTCACATAGGTAGGTGTGGCAATGTATTATGAACTGGATTGACTAATTGATAGGAGAGGAGGGATGGATTGAGGTATGGAATATGTGTTAATGTAGGTAGCAATGGGATATGGTAGATTAGAATAAGATAGAGTAGATGGGTAGGATAGAGTGGATGGTAGATTAGAAATAGCATATGGATCATGATGATGGTTTGGAGGAAATGAAGGACTAGGAGTAGGGATTTGAACATGTCTTGGAGCATAATGAGATGATGGATTGGGATTAGGGATGTATCTAGTAGTGTTATTGTGAAAAGATGGAGTTTGGGAAATGTCCATGTGATAAGATGGAAGTACGAATGTATAAGAAGGTGATGTGGATGGAGGATAAGAAGGATTTCCCTTGTCAAAGGTATGATAAGGAGTGCTAGTGGGTATGCATGGAAGCATGATGGGATAGCATGGAGGAACAAATAAATCTTGGAGGATGCTTGGAGAATGTGTGTTAAGGCTCTCCATGTATGCATCATGATCAAGAAGAACCTCATCATAACTAGAATAGGATGTTGGGGTGAGCTTGGTAAGGTTTTCAAAGAATGCATCATGATGAACAAGACTCTCATCATCACTAGAATATGATAAATACATGATGGGATAGGATGGAAGAACGACTAGAGTTTGGATGGTATTTGGAGAAATCTTGCTAAGGTTTTCAAAATACGCATCATGATCAACAAACCTCTCATCATCGCTGGAATAGGATAAAGCCAAGGAAGAGATATGATAACCAAACACATCATAATAGATTTGTGACATGACACTTTGTGAATGAGTTTGATAGGGAGAAATGAGGGAGATGAATGGAAGACTGAAGCTCAGATTAGGGAGAAGGACTAACATTGAAGAAGATGAAAAGAGGATGGGGTGTGGCGAAGATGACTCTACTAGCCTAGGATATTGGCAGAAATGGAAGACAAAACTTTCTTGTGCTTGATGGAAATAGATATGAGCTCAGTTTGATAATGTTTAGGATGAGGCATTTGACTATGAAAAGTGTGCCTTAAATTATTTTATTGTTTGGAGCAAGTAATTACTTTTTGGAAATTGTGAGCAAACAGTCTCGCAAGAGGTAAAGCAACCTTGAAAGAAACATAAAATGTCAATCTCCTTGGCAAAAGGATATCAAAAATTTCAGATTTGTGAATGTTTGAGAATTATTTTGCACAAGAATTGTAACACTAAAGACACATACAAGCACTTTCTACCTTAAGGATGCGGTGAGCTTGAAAACCTTTCTCTGCATATGTAGGCACACATAATAGAGCTAATCAAAATATGACCACCATCAAGTACGGGGCTCCATGATGTTGTATTATTCAACTCCAAATTCTCAGGGTGGCATGAATGTGTGAATTTATCAGGGAAGTTACTATCTTCCTTGCCCAATCGAATATCAATCTTTCAAGGATGGATCAGGTAGTTTTCTAGATTTATGAGTTGCTAGTATTTTGTGGTGTCCCCGTAATCGGTTTGTACGATGTGAATCACTTAAGAGCCTAGTTCAACCATGCCAGTATGCTAAGGATATTCACTCATTATGGACTACCATTGAACATGACCTGCCCGAGCTTGAAGGGATATAGACAGACCTTTAAGTCCACCTTATTTCTATACTGGCCAAAGAATTTACCAATTTGGATTTGTTCCCTAGAAGGACTCATGCTTCTTCTAGACATGCCCCTCTAAGAAGATTTAGAAAAAGATTGAATGGTCACAATCACCTTTCTCTTGCACCAAAGACCATGAAAGCCAATGGGAGAGGATAGTGCATGAAGTGAGGTTGTTCTCTACAGATTTTGTGCAAGTGTACCAAAGACACCAAACACATGGTTATTTTATTTTTATAAGTTAAGCAATGTTTGATTTGTGTAGATATAAACTCGCAAGTTTATTTGATTCTATGTGCACCAATTTTAAATGTTTTTTTTACCTTGTTTAATTCATGTTTATGCATTCAAGATGATGTGTGATTGAGTTTGTTGAGTTTTAAACCCCAATTTTTTGTTTTGTCAAACATCAAAGCTGAAACAAAGATGTTAACCATTTATGCATTCGAGATTTGGTTTTGCATGATTTTAGTGCACTTGAAATAAAAGAAAAGGTGTGATTGTTGTTGTTCAATTATTAGAAACCCAAAATGAAAATGTTTGAGTTTGCTTGTATAATTTTAGATCCAAAAGGTGATGTGATATTTTCCTTGTTCAATTTTAGATCCAAAAAGAGATGTGAGATTTGCCTTGTTCAATTTTAAAACCCAAAATGAGAATGTTGAGAGCTTGTTCAATTTTAAACCAAAAAAGAGATGTTTAATTGCTTGGTTCCATTTAAGATTGAGTTTGTTTGATTAAATTAGAATGAAAAAGAAAAGGGGAATTCAAATATTTCCCTTGTTTTTTTGGTGAGGAATCTAAAATAGTAGTCTACAAATATGGATAGCCCTCTGAGTCAGCTTTCCAACACCTTTTGAATTGTTAAAAATGGAGCTCGTATGAAAAAGTTATGGGCATTTTTGTGAACCAAATGCAAATAAAGATAGTTGACCAAAAGTCAACCTAAGTTGACCTAAAAAGTCATTCAAGATAGTTGACCAAAAAGTCAACCAGAGTTGCCCAAAAAGGCACATGCATGCAAATTGAGATAGTTGACCAAAAAATTCAACCAAAGTTGACAAAAAAGTCAACTATCCCCAAAAAATGTGAAACTAAAAACCTATGTTCCCAGTTGTACAGGGAACACCTGGTTTGAAAATCAGAATGAACCAAGGAAGTTTGACTATGGTTGACAAAAAGTCAAGTGTGCATGATTTTGGTCAAAGTTAGCGATACTACCCTTAAAAAGGTTAATGTGATGATAAGGCTTAGACTTAACCCTCTCATCGATAAAAAAATTAGGCACAGTCCATTTTGAGCCAAGGCGCCTTTAAACCTAAAAATACTATGAAATCAAAAATTGAAAAGAAACCATTATTATTAGTAAAATGGACCCATGAAGTAGGTCCCACCGGGTGTGCCAAAATGTGAGCTATGGAAATTAGGTGTAAAGGAGCATAGTAATGAATTAAAACACTCTACAACTGATATTCTAAACTACATACATGATTGGATTGAAAAGAAATCCTAAAAATAATAAAAGCATAACGAGTGCAAACCTCCCAAAAACAAAGCTCCCTTTTGATCTTTTGATTTGTCCATGATTCTGGATGTGTGCTCCATATTTGATATGCTTCAAGCTTCAAGAGGGGTTCTTCAAACTGAAATTATAACTCTGCTCTGGAATTGGATTTTTGATTTTTTCTCAAAACTAACATTATAACAATGCACTAAAGGTGGATAAAATTGTGAAGGAATGAGGTTTCATTTATAGAAAATGGGTGAGGAATCAAGGGTCTGGATGCAATCCTGAGGAGAGGTCCAGATGCACCTAGAATAGAGCACATGGATTGTTCTTCTTCAAGTGCATCATATGATGACAAGTGTCACAATATGATTGGGTTGAAAATAGGGAGGAATGTGACCATGTAGGGAAGTGAGCCCAGGGGATGAGAGGAGACTTTAGGAGATAAGGCTATTAATGAGGGTGTCAGAGGAATTAATGAGGTATTAATGAGGCATGGTTAAAGGGATAAGATAGATCTTGAGAAAGTTGACTATTGGGAAGGGATTAAATTCCTAATCCAAAGATTAGGAATGTGACATCATTAGGGAAAGTTTAGGATAGGATTAGGATTAGCATGGGTGAAGAGGTTGGGATTAGTTTGAACTCTGAGTTAGGTGGTTAAGATTGGTTAGGTTAAGGGTTAAAGGGAATAATAATGAATTGAATTACATAAATAAAATATTCATTCAATAATAGGGGAATAGGGTTTTAATTCATTATTAAGCTATTGGTTGCTTTTAATAATTAATCAGGACTATAACCAATTAATTTAATTAATTAGGGCTAGGGGATGATATAGGTCAATTAGGTAATGCTTAATTACTTAGCCAATGTGTCCCAAAAGGCACTAAATATGATTGAATTAGGTTAATCAGATTTAGGTCTCTATAATTTAGTTTTTTCCTATACCCAACACTCCAATCTCCTTCAATGCCAAGACAGGCCTAATCCCACTACTTGTAGCCTTGCAACAAGCTTCAAAAAAGTATAACTTGAAATATTCCCAAAGCATCACATAACTTCTTGTCACTTTAAAACACCCATTAATGCATACAATATTTTACCCCAAACATTCAGTATGTTTCTCTGGACCAATGTCATCGTTCTAGATCTGTATCCTATCACTTGTCATGAAAAGGGGAAATTTAACAAAGGAAGTATCCTCCCAACAACTATCCAACACTCCTAACTCTAGGAAGTATCTTATTATGTTATAAATGACTCAAATAAAAAAAGAATTAGTCTCAGAACTTTTGCAACATTGAAAGCCCCAATTTTTGTGTTCCAAACCCTGAATTCTAGGGCTTCTCAAATATCTTGTTTCCAAACACTCATAGTCACAATAGGTACATTACCTCTCTAATCAATATATCAATTCAATTCTTTTGTGCTCCATACTTTCTACTCTGTGATGTTTTGATTACTATTCATTGGTGTCTACAAAATTCCTTAGCTCTCTTTCAACTTGATTGATCAATACTGCATGAAGTTGTTCTTCATTAGTTTCTCTTTAGCATCCTTTTTATATTCACTCCCCTTAATCCCTTTAACATGAATGTGATGTGTTTAAGGAAATGAATTAAGCTTGTCTCTTATATAGACATAATATTCATTGATTCTTGATTCTTGATTCTTGGCGTAAAAAACAATCTAGCCAATCTGATTTAAAGCATAACTCCTAATTTATCTCGTAGTTATCTTTATGCCAACTATACAAATCTTCTTTAAATAAATCAATTAGCTCTGGTCAAATAAAATAAAGAAAGCAACTAGTTAAGTCTATCTTTACCTCTTGCCAGCTAGATATTTTGTCATTTTATGAACTCTCTGTTCCATCAGTTAACTCTTGAGTTAGTCATCGGTTACAACTGCCAGTTCCATTGCTGTGACTCCAGTTAGGTTTGGGATCTCTGTTCGTTGGGAAACTCTATTTTTATCTCATCGGGCATCCTGTGGTTGGCTTCGTCGGGCAACACTATCTTTTGATTGTCGAGTATCACTGTGACTTTTCTTATTTGTCTTTACCGATGGTGTGCACTCTGTCGGTGTTATCTGTCACTTAGTGAATACTTGACTTTTATGCATTGTTGAAAGCATAACCTTTGTTCCATTGATTCTCTCAAGTCTTTGGCATTATGTACATGACCGTACAGATGATATCAAGTTGACATCAATGACAATAGAAACCATTAACTGATTTAATTCCTTGCATTATCTTCAACTTAACATTATCAAACATTTAATTAGTTACATGTCATCAATATCTCCCTTTGGCATTGATGGAAACATACTATATTATGACACTATACTATTTCTAATACAATATGAAATATAATTGTTGAAATTCATTAAACTACCAAAAAATTTGTTTTGATAACTGATGAAAATGTCTGACTGTCGGTAAGCTCTTTTTAGCTTAGATTTGATTCTTGTAGCTTTCTTTTTATTGATGTGTTGAATATTCTTCTTTTTTTCATTTCTCTCCTTTGACTGTTCTCTCTTTTGTGATGTCTATTTTTTTTTCTTCTCAACAACTTTTCCTTCTTCATACAAATTCTCTCCCTATGGATATGATCTCTCCTTGTTGGAGTAATCTGATAATGGATAATATTTCTTCTTTTTCTCAAGACTGTGATAATATGGATGCTTTCTCTCCCTTTGACAACAATGCCAAACAAATATCTTACAGATATCTGACATTAATGTCAAGTGATCTTTCCTCTTCTATCCATAATATATTCCTTGAATTTCCCTTATCCATTAGCAATATATTAATATGTTCTAGTGCTCGGTTCTGATATATATATCTTTTGTATATAGATGTAGCTTTGAAGTTCTTCTCTTTTCCTGCATCAACATAAATGATATTCTGATAATAATTAGGCCGATGCAACTTTCATTTTTTTACTGACTGGTAGATAAGGGTCTAACCCCTAGTCTCTTTCTTAGGTACTCAAATGTATCTTTGGACAATGGCTTGGTGAAGATATCAGCCAATTGTTCTCTTGATTGCACATACTCAAGTATCACCTCTTTTTCTTGAACTTGTTCTCTCAAGTAATGATACTTGATGGCAATGTGTTTAGTCTTTGCATGCATGACTGGATTCTTGGAAATGTTTATTGCACTGGTGTTATCACAATAGATAGTCACTGGTTCTAATATCCTCATATGCATACCTTCCAACAACTGTTTGATCCATGCAATATTTGAGCAATTTGCAGCAGCAACAACATATTCTTCTTCTGCAGTAGACTGTGAGATGCATCCCTACTTCTTTCTAATCCATGTGACAAGTCTGTCACCCATAAAGAATGATCCTCCAGTTTTTCTCTTTCGATCATCAAGATTTCCATCCTAATCAGCATCGGTAAACACCTTTAATTCAAATTTTCCTTCTCTTCTATACCATAAGCCAAACTCCTCAGTATTCTTTAGACATCTTAGAATTGTTTTTACAGTAGTCATATGTGATTCCCTGGGGTTAGCATAAAATATAGCAACAATTCCCACTACATGTGCAATATCTACTCTAGTGTGTACATCATACATGAGTTTCCCAATCATTGATCTTTACAAAGTTTGATTTACCTCTGTTGTCTTGTCTTCTTTTTTTAACTTACATCCAGTAGCCATCGGTGTTCAAATTGGTTTGGATTCTTCCATTTTGAATATTTTTAGGACCTCCTTGATGTACTTGGGCTGAGTAATGAAAATACCTTCACTTTATTGAATGACCTGTAGACCAAGAAAGAACTTGATCTCTCAAAACATAGACATCTTGAATTCTTTTCTCATCTCATCAGAAAATTATTTGCATAGTATATCATTTCCTCCAAATATGATGTCATCAACAAATATTTCAGCAATCAAAGTGTTAGCATCAGTATCTTCCTTCAAATAAAGATTACTATTTTCACTAGTCCTTACAAATCCAATACTTATTAGATAGGAATGAAGTCGCTGATACTAGGCTCTTGGAGCTTGTTTCAATCCATACAAATCTTTGTGAAGTCTACATACCATGTCCTTCTTATCTGGATAATCAAACCCTTCTGGTTTTTCAATGTATACCTCTTCTTCAAGTATTCCATTTAGGAATGCTGACTTGACATCCATTTGGTATACCTTGAATCCTTTATATGCAGCATAAGAAAGTAGTATTCTTACTCCTTCTAGCATAGAAATGGGTGCAAAGGTATCTCCATAGTCTATACCTTACTCTTGTGTATACCCCTTGCATACTAGTCTTGCTTTGTTCCTTGTGACTTCTCCATTCTCATTCAACTTATTCCTGAATATCCATTTTGTACCGATGACAATCTTGTCATCTAGTCTTGGCACAAGTGACTATGTTTTATTCTTCTCAAACTACTCAATCTCATCATTCATAGCACTTATCCATTCCTCATTATCTAGTGTAGCATTGACAGATTTTGTCTCAAACTCACAAATTAAACAATTTGAGTTTAAAGACTTACTTCTTGTTCTTGTACCATCTTTCGTATCTCCTATGATCTGGACCTCTGGATGGTTTTTTCTTACATATCTTGCAAGTACAAGTACAATTCTTTATCTATCAGCTTGATCATTGTTTTGAACTTCATTTTGTTCATCATCACTTTGCACATTGTCTTGATCATTATCCTGACCGTCGGTATTTGCATCCTAATGCTCATGAGCAATGATTCGTAGCTCAGGGGCTCTCCATTGTTGGTGGGGTAGAGTGTTAGGTTCTTCATTGTAAGTGAACTTATTGTAGTCCTCTGGTTCTTTAGTGATTTCATGTTCATTCTTCTCTCCAAATTCATCTATCTTTACATTTACACTTTCAATAATTTTGTTAGGGGCTCTGTTTAGACATTTTTAACCCTTTCTCTTAGTAGAATACCCTAGAAAAATTCCTTCATTACTCTTGGATTCAAGTTTTCCATTTGTATCATCTTTTAAGATATAAAATTGACTACCAAAAATTTTGAAATAACTCACATTGGGTGTGTATCCATACCATAGCTTAAGGTGTCTTCTTGGTGTCTTTCTTTAATTGTACTTAGTTCAGTGTGTAAACCGCAGTACAGACAACTTCCCTCCATAAGATTTGGGTGATGCCTTTCTCTATCATCGGTGTTCTTGCACAATCAACTATTGATTTGTTCCTTCTCTTAGCAATCCCATTTTGTTGTGGTGTTCTTGGTGCAGAAACCTATCTTTTTATACCATGCTCATTCCAAAAGTTAGTGAATTCATCTGATATAAACTCACCTCCTCTTTCTGATCTTAAACATTTTAGATCCTTACCACTTTGTTTCTCTACCAAAGCCTTATACCTTAATAACTATCTATCTCCATAATAAAATATATATCTCCATAATAACTCTTTGTCCTCATGGGTCCATATAAATCAGTATGGACTAATTCTAGAATTGCATCATATGTATGGGTCTTACTTTTGAAACTAGACTTTGTCATTTTACCTTTTTGACAATTTTTACACATGATGTTGTCGGGTTTGGTCATTGTCAGTAAGCCTCTGACATTTCTATTTTTTCTAATTTTTATCATGTTGTAAAAGTTCACATGACACAGTCTTTTGTGCCACAACCATATGTTTTCATTTGTAGCAATCAAATAAGTGGAGTCAGTATCATTCAGATAGAATAAGTTACCTTTTGTCTGCTCACTAGTACCAATCATATTTTGAGATTCGTTGAAGATATTTTCCTTTTTACTTTAAAATTCTACTCTACGACCTGAATTATTCATCTAAACAAACACTCAATAGATTATAATTCAATCCATTTACCCAATAAGAATTCTCACACTTTATCTGGTTATTCAATATTATTGTTCCTCTAACTTCAACTGAATAAGGTGTGTCATTTCCCATTCTTACTGATTCACCCTTGTAGTATTCAAAAGTCTCAAACTTCTACTTATCACCGGTAATATGATGAGTGTAGCCACTGTCTATTATCCAAACATCATATTTGCTAATTTTAGATATGAGAGTTATTTCTACATACCTTTCTTCATCATCATCTGAATCATATTTTATAGCCACAAAAACCATCTTGATGTCTTCATCAAATTTGGTTTCAGTATCATCATCCTTGCATTTTGTTAGGTAGCTGACCTTCTTTCCTTTGTCCTTATAGTCTCGGGTATCTCTTCTTCCTGATTGTTGGTAGCTTCTATAATCACCTCTGTCAGACTTCTTCTCAAAAGATCTATCATTACTTCTGTCATCTTTACTTCTGTTAGTACATCTTGCAGCAAAGTGTCCAATCTCTTTACAATTAAAGCATACAAGTGGTAACTTTCTTTTGTATTTACCTTTGCCTCTCTACATTCTTATAGCCATAAGTTCTTCTATTTCATCAAGATCATCTTCTTCACTTTCACTATCACTATCTTTTCTAGATGAGTGTCTATGACTTGAGTTTCTTATCTTCATAGAAGACTTAAATGCAGACTCTAAGTTCTGTAAGACTCTACTGTCAAAGTTATTCATCTCAAATGAATTCAGTCAACCAATTAAACTATCAAGAGTAACTGTATTGTTTTCTACTGCTCTCATTTCTTGAATGGCAGAAACTCTAATAGCATAAGTAGGTAATAAGGTTCTTAGAATTTTACTTACCACTGTATCTTTGTCTAGTACACCTCCAACTCCTCGAATAGCATTGACTACCTCTTTAATTCTTGTGATGTACTGAGTGATATTTTCTCCTTCTTTCATTTTGAGATCATCAAACTTTCCTCTAAGGCTTTATGCCTTGGCTCTCAAAACATTTTTGTCACCACCATGTACAAGCTTCAATTTGTCCCACATCTGCTTTGCAGTTTTGCATTCTTTGACATTTTCAAATTTAACATCAGAGAGTGAGGAAGCAAGCTCTATCATTATGCCATTATGTTCATGCTTCTCTCTCATTTTTTCAACTATTGGTGCTCCTGTGGGTAACACATATTCTATTTCAAGGAATTGAGTGACATCATTACCAATACCTGATAAGTGGAGTCTTATCCTACTTTTCCATGAGGCAAAATTATCTTTGTTCAGCTTGGGCACATCTCGTTTGTTCATCTTGTGATCTTTGACTTAGGTCTTGAAACCTTCCTTCTAAGCACACAAGCTCTGACACCAATTGTTAGTAATAACTTAGAGGGGGGGGGGGTGACTTAGTGGCCTCAAAAACTTATCCTTATTATAACCACCAATCAAATAAACCTCAGATTATTATGTCCCTACAAGATGCATGCCAAGAAATACTTATAATAATTAACTTTCTATCAGTTTTCCTTGTCTCTCCTCATTCTCCTTGATTACCGATAAGTAGTTTAACTATTTAACAAAATATAGTAAATGTGCAGAGTATACCAATAAATCCAGAAATGCATATGTGAAATGTAAAATACTAAAGTAATAAACCATACACACATAACACATGGATTTTAACATGGAAACCATGTTAAGGGGAAAAATGACTGGGACTGGTATCCCAAATTTTCACTCTTCTAAATTGAGCCCTGTTAAGAGGCAACCTTGTTAAAAGTTATAAACACACTGTTAGGTGTGACCTTGTTAGAGGATTTTACACATATAAGTTGTCACTTAGTATCAGGCATCTAATGCTGCCATCCTTGAATCAAACTCTCTCTTAGACCATGAATAGGCATCAAGCATATCCAATGCTACTTTCATGAATCAACCTTTTTGGCACTCCTTGGGATGTACCTCAATATATAGAAGACTATTAAGTCCTGCTCTGTTAGGAGACTTGATGCTTCAATGGTTAAACTAAAACAAAATGACCTGTTTCTAATGCAACTTGAATTGCATATTTTCATATCTATTTAAGTACATTTCCTCTCTGATCAATGTATCAATTCAATTCTTTTGTGCTCGATAATTTCTGCTCTATGATCCTCTGCTCACTGTTCATCGATGTCTGTAGAACTCCTTAGCTCTCCTTCAGCTTGATTGATCAGTACTACATGAAGTTTTTTTTCATCAGTTTCCCTTCAACATAATTTTTCTATTCACTCTCCTTAATCCCTTTTTCGTAAATGTGATGTGTTTAATGAAATGAATTAAGCTTGAATCTTATATAGACATAATATTCATTGATTCTTGATTCTTGATTCTTGGCATAAAAAATAATCCATCCAATCTGATTTAAAGCATAAATCCTGATTTATCTCGTAGTTAGCTTTATGCCAACTATACAAATCTTCTTTAAATCAATCACTTAGATCTGTTCGAATAAAACAAAGAAAACAACCATTTAAGTCAATCTTTAGCTCTTGCTAGCTAGATATTTTGTCATTTTCTAAACTCTCTTTTCCATCGGTTAACTCTTCAGTTAGTCATCGGTTACAACTGCCAATTCTATCGGTGTGACTCTAGTTAGTTTCGAGATCTCCGTCCATTGGGGAACTCTATTTTTAGCTCGTCGGGCATCTTGTGGTTTGCTTCATCGGGAAACACTGTCTTCTTCTTGTCAGGTATCACTATGAGTTTTCTTCTTTGTCTTTACCGATGGTGTGCACTCTGTTGGTGTTATCCGTCACTGAGTGAATACTTGAATTTTATGCATTTCTGAAAGCATAACCTTTGTTCCATTGAATCTCTGAAGTCTTTGGCATTATGTACATGACCGTACAGATGATATCAAGTTGACATCAATGATAATACAAACCATTAACTAATTTAATGTCTTGCATTATATTCAACTTAACATTATCAAACATTTAATCAGTTACATGTCATCATTCAGCATGTGCCCACATTCCAGCAGAGAAACACAAGGCTATGGATCCTCAAAGTAGGCCTTGAATATTTGTTGGATATCCAAATAATTTCAAAGTATATAGGCTTATCCATCCTACCACACATGATTTTTTCATCGAGAGAAGTGTTTATTTGTAGGAAAATCCCTTAAGTTCTCCTTCTACGACTTCTCCATCCTTCATTCATATGGAGATATTGAGACTGCATGATGATCATTCTTCTGACGATTTTAATCCTCTTGATCCCAATGAAGAGTCTTCATATCACAATGATGAGAATCATTCAGAGGGTGAAGAATATCCCCCAGATTCAACACACTCTACAGCCATTGGGCCACTTTTGGATCATAAGACATTGGTGTCAACAGGTGATTTGGTTGGTTTTCCTTCATATGCGAGAAGAAAACAATTTCTATTTGAGCAAGCTCCACTTCTCTTTGTTGCTACAACTTCTGATCCATAATCCTTTCAGGAAGATTTTGGTATTCCTGAGTGGGATACTTCTATGACAAAAGATTTCAGTTCCTTTGAGAGGAACCATACTTCGGATTTAATCCCTCTTCCTGAGGTTAGATAAGATGTTCGATGCAAGTGGATCTATTGAACAAAATTTAATGTAGATGGGTCGGATGATAAGCATAAGGCTCTCCTTGTTGCGAAAGGATTCTCCCAAGTTCATGGGATTGAGTACTTTGAGACCTTTTCCCCAGTTGCCAATATTAATTCCATTTGACTTGTCCTTGCCATTGTTGCATCCCATCACTAGAAAGTTCGTCAGATTGATTTGAAGAGTGCTTTTCTTCATGGTCACCTTCAAGAGGAGATATATATGGAGCAACCACATGGGTTCATCCAGGATCTTTCTCTTGTTTTCCACCTACATATGTCTCTATATGGCCTTAAACAAGCTCCTCCAGCCTCGTATGCCAATATTGAATCCTTTCTTAGATCTCAGTTGTGTTCTCTTGGTGCCATTCTGATCCAAATGTCTATTTTTTTGCTGCAGGATAATAGTGTCAATTTCCTTGTCCTCTATGTTGATGACTTGTTAATCAAATGGAACCACTCATCCCACATCATGGTAGTCAAAACTACCATTAATGATTAGTTCTTAATGTCTAAATTAGGCCCTCTCCACTACTTCTTATGGATTGAGACCACTCAGTCACCTTCTAGCATCTTCATTGGATAGCCTAAGTGTGCTCATCATATGCTCTCTCAATTTCACATGGCTTACTATAAGTCTGCACTGACTCCATTTCTATTAGGAGGAAAACTTGAGGCTTTTTGTTCTTCACCCTTGGTCGATGCTACCTTGTATCTTGAATTGGTTGGTATCCTCACATATTTGACTCACACTAGGCCTGATATTTCATATGATGTGGGAGTAGTCTCAAGGTTCATGCAAGAACCACATGAGTTGCATTGGAAAGAAGCTAAGAGGATTATTCATTCTATCCAAGGTACTCATAGCTATGGGATTTATTATACAATAGTTGTGGATATTGACTTGATAGGATACATCAATTCAAATTGGGTAGGTGATTCTCAGGATCACAAGTCTACTTTGGGGGATTGCTTCTCTCTTGGTTCGGGTCCAGTTTCTTGGTTGAGCAAGAAGCAGGAAACTATTTCTCTTTCATCCACTGAGGCTGAGTATCAAGGAGTAGTTAATGTCACTACTGAGGCCATTTGGCTTTAAAACATCCTCACTGATTTTGGCATTCCTTTCTGAAATCCCATAGTACTCTTTTGTGATAATAAAAGTATTATTCAGATTTATTAGAATCCGGTCCATCATCAGCAAACCAAGCACATTGCAATTCACATGCACTACATTTGGGAGTTGATTCATGAGAAGGTTCTTGATCTTTAATACTATCCTAGATCCAATAAGGCTACCGACATCTTCAATAAACCCTTCACTGACAGCAAGTTCATTCATTTATGTGCATTTCTTGGGGTACGAGAGGTGTTTACTACTAGAGCTTTTTAGCTTCTTGTTTACTCTCTTTTGGACAGGGTTTTTTCCCCGTCAGCTTTCTCCTTTTCTCAAGTTATGAGAGCTTGCATGAGAGTTGTAAAAGGGTACCTAACAAGGCACTTGTGCATGGAAACTTTGTCTCTACCTCCACCTAAGCTTTCCTTAACGGGGAGTGTTAGTGTAGAATTTTATTTCCTAGATGGGTTATTTATCTATTCCATTATTTCTAGGATTTCCTCCACATGTTTTAAATCTTGCTTAGGTGTGAATGTAGGTGCCTCCACCTACCAAATCTAGTTGGCTGCATTTACTAAATGTAGGTGCCCCCGCCTACCAAATGTAGTTGGCTACATGCATTTACTAAATGTAGCTGGATGCATTTACTAAATATAGGTGCCTCCACCTACCTCCAACTCTCCTTTTCCTATATAAACAAGCTTTTTTACTTGTATTTGAATATAGAGAGATTGGAGATATTGTATATGCTAGGATAATATAAATTTCCCTTGATGCTATTATGCTTTGGACCATTTAGATCAAGTTTATCTAGTATTGTTATTATGTTCATCTTATTTCCAGTTGCTGATCTAATACTTTCAATTAGATTTTGGGTTATATATATTTTAACAGATTCTAACAACCTCATCCTAGTTTTGTAGGAGGAAACTCACCAACACTCATTGAGTGTTGGGTTCAACTTCTGATTCAACCTTATCACTCTTCCTATATGTACTTTACTATTGCATTAGGAACAAACACGATGACTATTGCTCTTACAAGGTACAGTCTTAAAGATGATTGATTTTACAAGAGAATAATCTTGTTTCTCATTTATTTCCTACTTCAATTCATCCTCTTGTAAGGCTTTACTGAAGAATGGTATAGTTTTTTCATGACCCTCCTCATTTTTCTATAACATAACAACAACGATCTTATGGAATGATGCAAAATGAGAAAATTTGTAGGGTTTTGAAAAATTAGGTGATTTTAAAGTTGGGGCCTCCTTTATAGATTCCTTTATATTAAGAAATGCATTATGGGACTCAATTTTCCAATCCAACTTAGCACCTTTCTTCATCATTCTTGAGATATGCTTAACAATCTTTGCAAAGTTAGATATAAATCATCTTACAAAATTTATTTGTCTAAAGAAATGTTGAATATGTTTCACCATTTTAGGAATGGGGATCTTATTAATAATATCCACATGCTCTAGATCAATATTTACTCCTATGGAAGCAATTTGCCCTAAATCTATACCTTCACTAACACCAAAATGACATTTTCAAGGATTTAGGGAAATAGCATATAAAAGTGCTTTAAGGAATATTATTTTAAAATGGTTGCAATGGTCCTCTATTCTCATTTAGTATGAAATAAGATCATCTTGATAAACTACTATGATGACATGAATTACTTCTATGATTGCTACATCCATGACCCTCTAAAAAGGAGCTCCAACATTTGTTAATCCAAAAGGCATTCTTACATAACCATACATCCCCCAAGGGGTGGTGAATGCAATTTTGTATTGTTTCGACTCTTTTACCATAACTTGGTTATATTGAGAAAAATCATCCATCATTGATAAAAATTTGTTTCCTGTCACTTTCTGTAACAAATATTTCATATTAGGCAATGCATAATTATCCTTTAGTGATGAAATATTCACATTTCTAAAATCCACACATAGGCTAATATGTCCATTTTTCTTTCTAATGGGCACTAAATTCAAAACCTAGGTAGAATGTCTAATGGGTTTAATGATTCCTCCATTGTTGAGCTCTGTCAACTCCTCCTACATTTTACAGTCTAGAGTAAGGTTGATAAACCTCTTCCATTTCCTAAAAGGTTTCGCATTAGACTTGAGTGGGATCTCATCCTCAAATAGATCCTCTCTATAAGCCTTCAACTCATCATATGACCAAGAAAATATGTGTCTGCATTTTCATCATAATATTATCAAATCTACCCATACCTTCTATGGGAACCTTTTTGATCCAATAGCATCTTGGGTTCATGACAGTCCTTTATAAAAAACTATTTTTCTTTTCGAGCTTGGTAGCTTGGTGGAGACATTTGGTAAACTGCTTTGGAGTTCTCATTGGAAGGCTTAGTTCCTCATCGACTTGGTTAATTTCATTGGGTCAGTTTCACCAAATGGTCTCGGTCATTGTTCCTATTTTCTCAGTGGTTCTTTCTATTCCTATCTCACCAATTAGGTTTTGACTGTTGTTCTTCTAGCTGACATCTAGATTTAATTTTAGTTTCAGCATTAATTTTCAATCTCTTATTTGGGAATGTGTGTACCTAAATCTGTGTCATTTCTTCTTCATATGTATATCTTTAGGATCTTTTAGGGCCGAACTTTTTGGTTGTCTCTTCTATACATGTATTGTTTTGTTCATAGATTAGGGGGAGATCATAGGAGATATATTGATAGAAAACTGTGAAAGAATAAAGTTGAGAGATTGTGGATCTTGCATGCATGAAAATTGTTCTTTGATTATTTTGAATGTATATGGATGTAACCGGGAAAGCCTCAAAACCCTACATGTATGAATTTTGATGGTTTTAATGAAAATTATTTGCATTCCTTCTCTCCCTCTCTATGTTTAAAGAGTCCATTTTGTGTTCTGCAAGTTGGTTTGGTGTTTGGGACTTCCTTTGGCCCAATATACAGACCCTATTTGTGTCGCATTTTCCATTGTATACTTCCCTAGGTGCATCATCAGTGCCAAGAATTACTTTTTCAATGTCTTCCTCCTTGATAGGTTCATAGATCTTTTGTACCTCATCATCTTTATCAAACATTGTTTCCAAAGCTATGAATCCTGTGGGAATCTTTTTTGTTTTTAACTACACCATTTCTTTTCCAAAGAAGGTCTCTTTTCCATATTTATGCTCCAAAAGGCATTATAGTCTATCTCTTGTGAATATTGTTCTTCACATCTCAAGACTTTAAATAATTATTTACCATCCGCAAAGACTTGCTAGTTACACACATTATCAGGAACCAAATGCCTTGTTTTTACTTCAACTATTCATACATATTTCAATGTTGCATCATTAGACTTAAGGAATAAATTTTCTAAAATAAGACATAATGTTTTTAGACCTATCTAGCCACTCTACTGAGAATGCATCAAATAATTCAACTGTATCCCATACTTTATTTCTATATTCTTTTAATCTTGCATTCTTAATGGTGTATTTAGATCTTATTTGAGAGATGATTAATTCAGAATCTCCATAGGCACTTAATAATTTAATACCATGATTACAAGATAAATTAATTCCCAATAGTAATGCTTCATAATTTTCTACATTATTCATGTAATAAAATATTAGGAGGAAAGAATACCTAAATGTTTTACCATTAGGTGAGATAAAAATGACTCTTTCTCCATTTTCCTCTTTGTTGCAAGCTCCAACAAATAACATCCTCTAGATTAGCTCCTGATTCTTCTCAACATGTATTCTAATCTAATTTTTATTATTCATCTCTATTTGTGTATGCTACACTTTTAAATTATCCCTATTTGAATGTCAAAAACATGTTAACTGCTCAGGATCAATATCTTCAATGTTGTATGGACTTTGACTCTGTTTATTTTAGCTTCTGTTTAATTCAGTGGGATAGTAACATATGACAAGTCCAATTGCACATGCCCTAAAACTAACCTAGTCCATTATCTACAGAGAAGCATACCTTAATTGGGACCGACATCTACAACTATGATATCAGTCCTATATGTTTCTTATGGCCATTCAAAATTTTTAAATTCCAAAATTTTCATGACAACCACAACCAGAACTGGTCTTTTATCCATAACATAACACTTCACATATGTTTTATCTACATTTAACCCTATTTCTTTTATAAAATAATAAGGCATAATATTTATAGCAGCCCCAAAATCAATCATGCAATTCATTACTAATTTATTGTTAATTAAAAGTGTCATGTAAATGGATCAACTTGAGAAGGAATTTTGGTGAGAGTAGTGCCAATATATACCATGGGGATTAATTCTTCACTTTTATTCTTTGTACCACTATTATTTTCATCAAATACATTATTCAACAATTTGATGTCACTTTGTTTGTATTGTGAGAATTTCATCATCTCCAATAATGGAAAATATACTTTCATCTAAGACAAAGAACTCATAATATCAAAAGTGGTTGTGTAGGTGTTCAATGTTGTCTTTGTTAGAATGAATTCAGAATAAATGAGAGGGGGGTGAATCTATTATCCTCAGGTCTAGATGTACCAATATAAACTTTATACCACTTTGAAAAACTCAGATATGCTCGGCAGCAATAGAATAAATCAACAACATACATATGCACTTTATTGTTCAAAAGTAATAAGCTTGTAGAAACTTAACAGTAAAACACAGCATAAACATTCACAGAATTTGACACCAATATTTAACGTGGAAACCCAATTTAGGAAAAACCACAAATAAAATGATATCAAGTTTTCACTCTTCTAAAGTGAGCTCTGTTAGGAGCCAACCATGTTAAAGGTTACAAAACACATTGCTAAATGTGACCTGGTTAAAGGATTTAATCACCCTGTCAGGAATGGCCTTGTTAGAGGACTTAGAAAATTCCACCTGAATGTCACCTTGCTCAAAGGATTTATACAATGAATGTTAGGTCAAGCTGGTTAAAGGATTTTGACCGATATAAAAAGTAATCAATAGGTGTGAGTTGATACATACAATTTACTTTTCAAAATCCAGATCCAATTCAGCTCTAATGCTAATTCACTGAGTGGCCTCCATTCTCTTTTTAATCTTCATATTTGATTGGAAATCCATCAAGAAATCACTTTCATAGCTCTGCTTCTTTTCTCAGCCTTCTCTGCTAGATCATGCCAATCACTCAATTAACTATGCAATCCTCTTGCATACACTTCATACCCACATCTGAATAACCCCTTGAGGTTATCTTATACCTCTTCATCTAGGTAAAATAAATCTTTGCAGCTTAATCAAGATCATAGGTCTTAGGTTAGGTTAGATCCAACGGATGTTTCCATCTTTACATTTAATTTACTTCTCCAAAGAAATTACTAATTAAATATTTGATCCATGTATTAATTATGGTTACCCGTTCATTTAAATAGTGTGGATTAATCATGCTTATCCTCAACTAACTTTACATATCCAAATAAAATCAACTATGTCAGCCATAGATCTCAAATCTTAACAATTACCAAAATACTATTGCTCGACCAACACTGTGTTCTTCTGCTCGGTAGTCACTAGTTTCCTTAGTAATTTATAGGTGCTCGTTCATCACAAACTTCGCTTGGCATAAACTGTTCTCAGTAAAATGTCATCAAAAGATAAACACCACATTACTTTTCCAATGTGCCAAGTTTTCAATTACCCTTGTGATTTCCCATAACTCAACCATTTCACTTGGTCTTCTTATTATCCTTGCCTTCAAATCTTCTTCATCAATCAATAGACATGGTACTCAAATAGATATCAATAGTCTCACCAGTTAAGGTTTGACGTCAATTAAAAAAAAACAATTATTTCCATTGTATCTTTCCAACAATCTCCCTCTTTGGCATTGATGGCAACACTAAAATTTAAAACAATAATTTTCCAACTGTAGTTACCATACAATCCAAAAACTCTACCTATGTTCCTTGATATGAAAAATCTTCAATAATGTCTTTAGCTTCATTCTGCTTCTCATCTTGTAAAACATTTCTCCCTCTGTGTCTGTAATCACACTGAAATCTTTCTATCTCTGTTCATCTGTAGACTCCCTCTTTCAGTAAACTCTCCCTTTATCTCTAAGCATAGTAAACTCTCCCTCTTTTACAAAAATCTCAAATACGTTGACATCTTCATCATGTAGATTCTTCTGTGTTAAGTCAGTATCATACTATTTCCTGTCATCTTGCTTATGACTGATCCTCTTTTCTTTCCTTGTCTATTTTCACAACTTTAGGCAGCATCCTAAAGTGTGACTGTCTGTGCATCAATGTGTCAAATATTCTGATTATAACATTTGATGCAAAAGTACCATTCTGAACTAATTAGCCTTAGTTAGGGAAATCACCCCTAATTTACCTCATAGATACTCATGTGCATTCTTGGGTAGTGCCTCTGTAAATATGTCTGCTAACTGTTCCTTAGTATTCACATATTCCAGTCTCACTTCCTTCTTCTCAACTAGCTCCCTCAAGTAATGATACTCGATAGCTATATGCTTTGTTTTAGAGTGCATCACAGGGTCCTTAGAAATATTAATAGCACTCATGTTATCATAATATATGACAACAACTTTCGTGATCTCTTATTTCATACCTTTCAGTAGTATCTTCAACCACACAATATTAGAACAATTAACTGCTACTGCCACATACTCGGCTTCAGCAGTAGATTATGAGGTACAGTTTTGTTTCTTGCTTGTCCATGAAACCAATATTTTTCCTAAAATAAATTCTCCACCTATGGTGCTTTCTATATCATCCAAATCTCCATCCCAATTAGAATTAGTATAGACTTTATGTTCAAACTTGTCACTCTTTTTGTAATACAGACCATAATCATTTGTTCCTTTCAAATATCTTAGAAATATTTTTACTTCCATCATATGAGTTTCCTTGGGATTGGTAGGAAATCTTGCAACTGTTGCCCGAATTTTCCCATTCTGTGCAATTGACCTGGTTTTCCCTGTCTTGCTTCTTCTGTCTTGTTTTCCAGGCTTCATGTCTTCACTTGGCCCTTATAATCCTTAAAACCCTAAGCCCTTCATGTTTGAACAAGGTAAAAACCCTAAGTCTCAAATCTTATGTTTTGAAGTTACTTTTTCGCTTCACTTATGGCATGTGTTTATTTCTCAGTCGCGTTATTGCTTCACCTTGGTCGAATATTCCTTTTCTTCCTCCGACTCTGCATTTCCTCTTGTCGCATGGTCTCATGATAGAATGGAATATTCCCTCTGTGTCTCCCGACTTAGCATTTGTTCTTTGGTCATGAGGTCGCTAGATCTATGTCATAAGTCACATAAGAGTGGGACCCGCCCTCAATCGCTTGATCATGAGAAGTATTCAACGGTTAAGGAAAACATCTTCCGACTTCGTGATTTACCTTGGGTCGCCTTGTCGCCAAATCATGCTGAAGTCAGCGGTTAAGCAGGCCTTCAGTCGGGTGATCGCGAGATGTTCCTGGCAGTTAGTGAAAGTTTCTCAGACTTGGCGACTAAGGATTTTCGCCTTGTCACCAGAGAAAAGTGATGACTCAGCGTTCCAATGTGCAAATAGATGAACCAATGGCCATGTGACAGATGGCATAAGGCGTGTGGATGCGGGCCCTCAGTCGGGTAATCGCCAGATAGAGGAGATGGATCACGCGACTTTCAGACTAGGTTTTCTTTCCCTTTAGTCACGGGATTGCGAGGTAATCTAAGGGAATCCTCAGTTTTATAGAGACTTAACGGAAGTTGTCCGATGCAGATTATAGATGATCCTATGGTGGTCACTAAGTCTGGTGATCAAAATGCCCTACGTGAAAAGTACTCCTGACTCAGCGATAAAGGGTATTCGGGATGTCACTAGAAAGATTAAGGGACACATGCTGACTGTTAGGATAAGTCAAAGGGCTCGGTGCTTGGTTCTCCCGACTTGGTGACTGTGTGGTCGCGCAGTCTTGAAATGAAAAGATAACATCTGGCGACAAGGAGACTAACTGTGACAGTCTAAGGTGACAGTTAGGCGCTGGGTTGCTAGAAGAATGGTGAGTTAAAGAATTTTTCTCGCGACTTTGATATTTCACAGTCGGGATGTCGTTGGATCTGCACTCGAGTTAAATAGGAGTAAAATGATACATTGTCGCCAAGTCTGGAGATTTAACTAGGTTCAACGTCTGATGCTCACGACATAGAGACTAACGGTCAGTCGTGAGGTCATGGGACTTTGAATTTGAAAGATTGGCGGCAGTTTTTTACACTGTGAGTGCTCGGCAGCCATGGTTTCTCTATGCTCATGTTCCAGAATTGATCAGAGGGGTTTCTAATTGCAGAAAGGCCATGCACAGAGAGTCTGTTGATCCCTGGATTAGATTTTTTTCAATGTCGATGAAGAAAGGGAGATTCAGAGGCATGGAAAGAGATACAGAGTCCAATCAGAAGTTATTGCTCTCAGTTGTAGTTGGCCAAAGGGCATGGTCATGATCAAGGACTCATTGATGAGAAATTGAGCGGCAGCCGTCAGGGGTCACTTCTCATCCTGGATGGTCGTGATCAGTTGGTGAGCATTCATGACAGGGGACTAGTTACAGAGTTTGGCTCATTCTTTCCAGGTTGCTTGTTTACATGGCGTAGTCAAGTACAGGGATAGGTGCAGGAAAATCTAATCTGATCGATTCATCAGCGTAGCACATTTATGACCAGATCAGATTTTGTCCTAGGGTCAATTATTATATTGTAAACCTGTAACCCTAGTTAGGTTTTCTGAGACTCCTGCCTGCGTGCATGGGAGTATTTAAAGTTTTTTGAGAGCCTTAGTGCTCAGATTTTGGCATTTTGTAAGGAGAATTAATTCTTCCCAGTAGCTATCTGAGGCTTTCTTCCTGCCCTCTGGATTTTACATTCTGTAATCTTCTCATTGATCATGCAAACTGTTGGAAGTACTTTGTGATAATTCTTCATATCCCTATGCTTCCTTGTGTGTATTATCTCTTATTGGATCAAAGTTTATGAATGCT
>MU223437.1:487687-509561 GCA_018584345.1 Thuja plicata | reverse complement strand
TCAAAGTTTACTTTCCTGTTTAGAAGCAAATTAAGGTGATTATCCAAGAGGAACCAGCCTAGAATCTGGAGGTTTCATCTCAGTTAACATAGGTCCCACAACCTGGAGATGATTCCCTTGTTATACTGGATTATCAAGACCAAGAGAGCTTGAGATCAGAGGCACAAATTTAGTGTATAACAGCAACAATACCAACAACCAGTGTAATATCAGGTCTATTATGCACAACATATTGTAGCTTTCCAATAATTGACCTGTAAAGGGTTTGATTCACTTCTTTTATATCATCATTTTTGTTAACTTCTGTCCAATAGCCATGTGTGTACTAACTGGTTTTGAATCTTTCATTCCAAAAAATTTCTGTATCTCCTTGACATATTTTGATTGAGTAATATAGATACCATTCTTCATCTAATATATTTGTAAGCCAACAAATTTTTTTATCTCACCAAACATAGACATGTCAAATTTAGTTTGCATCTCCTTTGCGAATGCTTGGCATAACACATCTTGTCCATTAAATATAATGTCAACAACAAAAATTTTAGCCAATAAACTACCTTTACTTTGCTCTGTCTTCAAATATAGATTGTTGTTGTCATTGGCTCTTGCAAACCCAATCTTTATCAAATAATTGATCAATCTCTTATACCATGCTCTTGGTGCTTGCTTCAATCCATATAGTGCTTTGTGTAGTCTGTAAACCATGTTCTTCTTTCTTGGGTCAAAAAATCCATCATCTTGTTTAATGTATACTTCTTCTTCTAATATCTCATTTAGATATACTGACTTTACATCCATTTTGATAAAATTTAAAACCTTTGTAACATGCATATGCAAGGAAGGTTCTTACTCCTTCCAATCTTGAAAATAGGGTGAATGTTTCTCCATAATCAATTCCTTCTTCTTGTGCATAACCCTTGCATACCAGTCTAGCTTTGTTTCTTGTTACCTCTCCATGTTCATTTAGCTTATTTCTGAATACCCACTTAGTACCAATTACATTTTTGTCATTCGGCCTAGGTAGAAGTGTCCAAGTCTTATTGTTCTCAATCTGTTAAATTTCTTCATTTATGGCTTGTATCCAATCTTCATTGTCTAAGGCATCTTTTACTATTTTAGGTTCAAAATCACATAACAAGCATGTATTTTCTCTTAGCTTGCTTCTTGTCATAATTGTAGAATTCTTTGATCCTATCATTTGATCAGGTTTATGGTGCCTCCTTACATACTTTTCTAGAGTAGGTTATTTTTCTGCTTCAGAATGCTCATTCACATTTAATTCAGGTTGATTCTGTGACTTGACATCTCCATCAGATAGCTCAACAATTACCTCCTGTTGCTTGAAAACATTGTTCTGTGACTCGGCAGGTGCTAGCTGTTGCTTGCCAACCTCATTCTCAGGTTCAGGTAATACATTAGAATCTTCCTCATCTAGATAGACAAATTATTTGTAACTTTCAGGTTCTTGTGTGCTTTCGCCTTCATTTCTTTCTGCATATTCATCAATTCTAACATTTGTACTTTCCACAATTTTATTAGTGTTAGAATTCAAACACTTGTATGCTTTAATTTTAGTTGAATAACCAAGGTATATCCCTTCCTCACATTTAGCATCAAGTTTTCCATTTCTGTTATCCTTTAGTATGAAACATTTGCTTCCAAAAACTTTGAAATATATTACATTACGTGCATAACCGTACCATAGCTCATAAGGTCTAGCATTAGTACCTTTCTTGACTTGTACTCTGTTAAGGGTATATATTGTTGTACTTATAGCTTCTCTCCAATATTTATGTGCAACATTTTTCTCCATCATTAGTATTCTGACACAATCTATGATAGATCTGTTTCTTCTCTCAGCAATACCATTATGTGGTGGTATCCTAGGTGCTGACATCTATCTTTTTATCCCTTGGTCATTGCAAAAACTATTAAACTCATTATAAAAAACTCACCTCCTCTGTCAAATCTTAAATATTTTAGGCTTTTACCTGTCTCCTTTTCAACTTTTGCCAAGTACCACTTAAATAACTGGAATGCATTAGATTTTTCTTTAAGAAACATAACAGTCATCATTCTCAAGTAATCATCAACAATTAGAATAAAGTATCTATCTCCACAGTAACTTTTCTCTCCAATGTGTCCACAAAGGTTAGTATGAACTAATTCCAGAATTCCCTCATAAGTATGAGTCTTTCTTTTGAAACTAGATTTAGTCATTTTTCTTAATTGACATTGCTTACACATTGCATTTTAAGGTTTCTTTAACTTAGGAAGCCCTCTAACCTTTTTCAATTTTCTCATGCTTACCAAGTTATCAAAGTGTACATGACACAACCTTTTATGCCATAACCAAACATCATTATATTTTGAAAAAAAATCATTCCTCAGTACTTAAATCTAGATTGAACAAGTTACCTTTTGTTTTTTCTCCACTTCCAACTAATTCTCCAGTGGCATCATATATCTTTTCTTTCTTGTGATGGAATTCAAATCTGTAACCAGGAGTATTCAGCTATGCAACACTCAATAAATTATAGTTAAGATCATCAACCCAATATACATTGTCACATCTGATCTTATCAGTAAAGTTAATTTATCCTTTTCCTTTAACAAGACATGGTGCATCATTACCAAATTTAACATAACCACCTTTACACTAATCTAAGGTTTGAAATTTATCTTTATCACTAGTCATTTGATGTGAACAACCACTATCAATAATCCAATGGTCACCTTTACTCATATAAGAAATTAGTGCAGTTTTCACATCGTCATCAGAATCATCTTTCATAGCAACATACACAACTTCTATATCATTTTCATTAGAATTTTTAGATTCACTGTCAGAAGCTTCTTCAACTATATAACAAGATTTATTACCTTTATCATTGTAATATTTATACTTTCTAAAGTCTCGGTCATCCTTTCTGTCTTTGTACTTGATGTCTGTTCTTTCATCTTTATTATTCTTATTAGGACATCTTGGAGCAACATGACCAACTTTGTTACATGAAAAACAAATGATAGGAAGTTAACCTTTTAATTTTCCTTTTCCTCTAGATAGTCTTCTTTCCATGAGTGCCTCAAGTTCTTCCATATCATCATCTGTACTGTCGCTATCACTGTTCACATATTTCTTTCATTTCTTTGATTTTTTAAGGACCAACTGGGATCTGAATGCAGATACAATAGCTTGTAGAGTGTATTTATCAAAATTTGACATCTCAAATACAGTAAGTCTGCCTACCATACCTTCCAATGACAAATTATTATTAGGAGTGCATCTTAACTCTTGAATTGCAAAGACTCTAATAGCATTTATAGGAAGAAGTATTCTCAGTACCTTTCTCATAATGGTGTTATCATCAATGGTTCCCTTAGCTCCTCTAATATTATTTACAACTTCCTTTATCCTACCATAATATTGAACTATATTTTCTTGTTCTTGCATTTTCATTTCATCAAACTTACCTTTTAAACTTTCAGATTTGGCTCTCAGTACATTTGTATCACCTCCATAGATGGTTTCTAGGGCATCCCACATCTTCTTTTCATTTTTACAGTTTTGTATGTCTTCAAACTCATGATAGTTCAGAGATGATGCAATCTCCAACATTGCTGATTGTGTTCCTGCTTCTCTCTTAACTGTGCAGCTATGGTAGGTGTAGTGGGGGCTACATAATCGCATTCAACATAGTGCTTAGCAGAATCACCAATACCATTCAGATGCAATATCATCAATCTCTACCATGTAGGTAAATTATCTTTGTTCAACTTTGGTACCTCCTTTTTATACATCTTGATCTTTTGCTCCAAGTACCTTCAAACTATTTTCAAGAGACCAAAGCTCTGATACCAATTGTTAAAATGAATTCATAATAACTAAGGAGGGGGGTGGGGGTGAATCAGTTACTCTTAGGTATAGATGTACCAATATAAACTTTATACCACTTTGAACAACTTAGATCTACTTGGTAACAATAGCATAAATCAACAACATACATATGCAGTTTACTATTCAAAAGTAATCAAAATGTAGAAACTTAACAATAAAACACAACATAAACATTCACACAAGCTCACACCAATATTTAACTTGGAAACCCTATTTTAGAAAAACCACCAATAACATGCTATCAAGTTTTCACTCTTCTAAAGTGAGCTCTGTTAGGAGCCAACCCTGTTAAAGGCTACAAAACACTTTCTAAATGTGACCTAGTTAAAGGATTTAATCACCCTGTCAGGAGTGGCTCTGTTAGAGGACTTAGAACATTCCACTTGAATGTCACCTTTCTCAAAGAATTTATACAATGATTGTTAAGTCAACCTGGTTAAAGGATTTTGACCGATGCAATGGTTAGAAAGTAATCAGCAAGTGTGATCTGATACATACAACTTACTTTGCAAATCCAAATCCAATTCAGCTCTAATGCTAATTCACTGAGTGGCTTCCGTTCTCTTTTCAATCTTCAGATTTGCTTGGAAATCTGTCAAGCAATCACTCTCACAGCTCTCTACTTCTCTGCCCATCCTTCTCTGCTAGATCATGCCAATCAGTCAACTAACTATGCAATCCTCTTGCATACACTTCATACCCACATCTGAATAACCCCATGAGGTTATCTTATACCTCTTCATCTAGGTAAAATAAATCTTTGCCATTTAATCAAGATAGATCTTAGGTTAGGTTAGATCCAATGAATCTTTCCATCTTTACATTTAAATTACTTCTCCAAAGCAATCACTAATTGAATCTTTGATCCATGCATTCATTACGGTTAGCCATGTATTTAAATAGTGTTGATCAATCGTGCTTATCCTCAATTAAATTTACATATCCCAATAAAATCAACTCTGTCGGTCAGAGATCTCAAATCTCAACAATTACCAAGATATTGTTGCTCGACCAACACTTTGTTCTTCTGCTCGGTCGTCACTGGTTTCCTCAGCAATTTACTGGTGCTCGATCATCACAAACTTCGCTCAGCATAAACTATTCTCAGTAAACTATCATCAAAAGGTAAACAACACATTACTTTGCTGATGTGCCAACTGATCAAGTATCCTTGTGATTTCCCATAACTCAACCATTTCACTTGGTCTTCTTGTTATCCTTTCCTTCAAATCTTCTTCATCAACAAATAGATATGGTACTCAAATAGATAGCAATAGTCTCACCAGTTAAGGTTTGACATCAATGACAAAACAAAAATTATTTCCATTATAGATTTCCAACAGTCTTCACCAATTCCACCTTCTTGGTATTCTTGAGTTTGGGTGGCTTAACTAATTTAATGCTTTCACCTTTTTTTTTACCTATAGTAATTTTATTTCTACCATTGTAATCCCTTTTGTACTTGACACATTTTGTGAAACAAAGAGCCTAGTAGGGTTATCTTGATCTGCATTGACCATACTATTCCTCTAATTATAGCTACTTTTTGGTTCACCAACTTCTACAACGGTGAGAGATTTGATTTCCTCCTTAGTGGGCCTTCTGAATCAAGGATCATTTCCTTCACCATTTGAGAATTTATTTCCCATGTATCAATGTTGCTTGTATTTTTTCAAACTAAAATCTATCTCATACCCTTGTTTTGATGAATCATAATCATCATGAACCACAACTGGCTTCATTGACACTATGTTAATGGATTGATCAGGGTCAAATTTATCATCCTCCAGATTGCCCTCTTGTAGGCTTTCTGCCACAACACACTATTGGGGTTAATGAGGCAATCCTTAAGACATACACAAAGGATTCTCACTAACCATATGATTACCTTGCCTAATTAAAGGATCATGTGTTTCATTATTAACATGTTTCTTTGGAATTTAGGGCTTCACATCTTTCAACATAGTATTATAAGGCATATCTTGTAACCTATGCCTTTCATTCCTGTTGAAATTAGGTCTATGATTTCTATTGAGCTAGGGTTTATCTACTTTGGAAAATTTAGTTGTCAGATATTTTAGTGCATTTATAACTTTATCCAGCTTGTTTTCTTCTTCATTTTTATTTGAGGCCCTTGCATTATGTAACTTGACCTCATCTCTTCTTCCCACTTTACTAGAGGCTTTTATATTATTTTAAATGATTATTGCAGCCCTGCATGCATCTTCAAAGTTATGTGAATTTCTGGATTTTATTTGATAATTTGTTATGCTTTCATATGCATCCATGTAATATAATAAATAAATTTCTTCAGTAGATTTCATTCAAAGAGGAACCTTATTCAATATTTTATGAAACCTTTTACTGAATTCAGCCACATAATCATTATATCCCTTCTTTATACTTGTCAATTCATTAGTAGCAATGAAAGGATCATTATGATCACCATACTCTTGAAGAAAACCCTTCTTGAAATCCATCCATTTACTGATTGAAGCATCAAACAAGCTCTTGTACCACTCTCTGACATCATCAGTCAAGGATTTCACAAAAACATCATATAGATGTCTTCATAAGGTACTTCATGATTTTCCATGGTATTTTCAACTGCTCTCATGTGGCCTTCACCATTTTCAGTAACACTTCCCCCAAATTTATGGATGTCATCTTTCCATTTATTTTTTATATCATCTGGAGCACCAAGGATTCATATAAAGTCCAATAGTTTATATTTATTAACATTCATGGAGCCCCTTGTGAATGCAAAAGGATCTTCTTGAAAATAAGGTCCATGGTTTTGGGGAACATATCGGTAATAAAAATTATAATTGTTGAAGGTTTTATAATAAGGTGGATTATGCAACTGGAAATTTTTATGGTGGGTTAAGTGACCTGATTGGTCATAATGATCATTTCTTCCTTTTTGGAAGTTCCTGTTATTTTGAGGTTTTGACTTATGTCTTGGCCCTCTATTTTGATCATTTCCATATAGAGAATTGTTATGAACTCTATTTTGGCCTTGATCATTTCTTTACCATGGTCCTTCTAGATTCTTTTGACCTTGATTAGATCTTTGAGTATTTTATCCTAATGTGGTAAGTTTAACAAGTCTAGCAAGGATATCTTTTATGTCCTAGGACAATTCAATTTTTTGGGCTATAGACGACAACTATTCCCTCTAGTACTTGTCAATCTAGTCAATTGATCCTTTATTCTCTGCTCCACTTGCAATTTATGGTTTTCCTAATCTTCATTATGCATTTCTTCTGATCTTCTGCTTGATGTACTAAGAGACTGAAAAATGGGAGGGTAGGCATGCCTTTGATAATTGTTCATATTTCTTACATGGGAAAAATCCATATCTTCTTTAGTTGATCTCTTTGGTACATGCATACCATTTTCATCTGCAAAGTACCTTGGCATTCTGAACTCTGGTTCAAATAATCTCTCCATATCTTCACCACACTACATTGTATTCTTTTTAATTTACCTAGATAATTTTCTCTTGTTTGTTTTGGTCCTTCTTATGGTTTGATCTAACTCTATATGTTCAATAGGATGCCCTTGTGTTAATGACCTTCTTCCAAACATATGGTGCTTATCTTATTAGAGTCGCCACCTATATTATGAGGAAAATAATTGCTATTCTTGAAGGTTCACACTTGAACAAATTCTTAGATCTTTTATCACCAAAGACTTCAATTTTTTTTATTTAATTTATTTTTATTTTTTTATTTTTTTTTTAAATTTCTACAATATTCAACAAATTAATAAATGAAATTCTATGTCAAGTTTAACAATATTTTTGATACACAAGTCCCCCACAGAGTTTCCAATATGTTGGTTCCCAAATCAATAGATTGGAAAGTTCTAAAAGGATGCCAACCTTTATCTTCAAACTCTCCAGATGATTTTGCCAGCTAATAGGATCAATTGAAACTTATCAGAATCCCCTGCACTTGTGGCTCTACAAGGCCAAGGTAGGTATGAATATTCTCTAATTGCACCTTCAAGGTTAGAGATTTTTGTAGGAGATGACTGGTGACCCCTTTATTTTCATGAATCTTAATTTCAAAGTGGCATTATCCTGAAATGAAAGATTTATTTTTGATTACTTGATTATTATGAACTATCTTCTTCAAATATCTGAATCCTACACTTATCTGATTAAATCTTACAAACAATTATAATTTTTCTATTTTATGCTATCTCCAACTTGCTTGAAATAAAATTAAAATTGGTAATTTAGAAAAATTCTTGATCTTTGAAAGAACACAAGACCATCCCATATACTAATTGGACATAAAGTTAATTCTTACCAGATAATCATGTACAATTCTAAAAGACAGTGTTTTATCGTTTAGAAAAACAATCAACCATCCAATCCCATCAATATAGAATGATCAAGTACATAACACACTAACCCATCCACTTTATTTTAATTCCCTCTTTTAGAAAACCAATTTGACAAAAGACATTTGAAAAGTAACTTCACAGATGCCTTTTGATGATTAGATCAATATGAAGGACAAGTAGTCGTTATACACAAGTATTAAAGATGACAATTAAAATTTATAATTAATAATTATAAAGGACTGATTAAATAAGAAGGTAACGTTCACACCACAATTTTTGATAGGAAAAGTTGGATCTTTGTATTGATTCAAAAATAAAGGTACAATTAGCTTTCTATTTTAGTCGTGATATACTAACAAATTTATCTATCTATCATGGTCTTGGTTTCCCGTTTATATAAAAATAAGAGAAGTGAAAAGGTTGAGAACGTTTACGTCCATTTCATTTCGTAACTAAACTATCTAAACTAAACTAACAACCGAAACAAATTTGTTACAATTAAACAAGAAGAAATAACAAAATAATTATGTGGAACATGCCCCTTAGTGGGTAGATTTATTCAATTACGATCTCCTCTTCCTCGGAATTTTTCTTTGTATCTATGGCTGACGGCCTCGTTGGCTTCAGATATTCTTTCACCGATTCTAAAATATGTGCTTGTGTGCGCCACTAGTAGTGTGGAACATGTGGCATGTCAACATGAGTAAGTAATCCTTCCACCTTTTTCCATTTGATAGCACGAACCTCAACAATAAACTTTGAAAACATGTTACCTGAATTGATTTTACACAATACCAATTCCTCTGCAAGTCTCGAGCTCATTTCTTCTTTGTACTTCTACTTCACACCAGCTCGCCTGCAATTTTACTATCTCTTTGTCACTCTAGCTTCAATCTTCTCTTCCTAGTTTCAAAAAAAAAAAAAAAAGTTTAGCCCTTATGGCGATTACATTGAAAAAGAATCATTTAATTTAAGCCCGCACCATTTAATTCTTCAATGTTTTGAATCTGTGTAATGTCAATTTGAAAAGCTAGTTGTCACCTCTATTAAATGCGTCTTACGCTATCTCATATTAAAATATACTCATCCTGATGCGATAAACACCTTTTCACCATTGACAAACCTTGTTATATTCTCCTTACAAAATAGCGATGATTTCTCTATTTCGCGCAAACCCTTGTTGCTTCCTTGCGAAATAGCGAATGGCTTGCTATATGGAAACCTTCATTTTTCTCTTTTGCGAAATAGCGATACGTTTCATAGTTTCACTAAATTTCATTTGGTACCTTGCAAAATAGTGATGAGTTTGCTATTTTGGATCGATGAGTTTTAGCCTCCTGCGATATAGCTATAGGGTTTTTGTTTCGCAACACTTCCTTTTTCTCTTTTGCGAAATATGGCAATGCATTAAACCTGGCAGGTATTTCACAGGTTCATAAAGACTATATCTTCTAGGGTGATCTAAATAAATAAGCTTCACAACATTGACTCATCAAACACATAGAATCATATGAATTTTTCCCAGATTCTTTCTGTGATTGACTTCCAATAGAAAATTTTGTAGCTTTAACCTTTGAGGTAACCTGTATAATTCAAAAGCTTCATGATGACCTGTAGAAACTCTCTAATGTAAGTCTGAATTTTGGAGATTCCAACAACGCTAATGTTGAAACCTGTTTGAGATATTTCTATTGTTGTCAACACAATTGAAGAAGAGAGTGGTGTTTGTTTTCTGTACAATAGAAATGTTTGAGTCGTGCGCAAGCATTAAAAATAATCACATCTTGTTGTTACCATTTGATTTTTACATGATTTCTTGTAATCCTATCTCAAAAATATGCAGATTCTAATGAGTAATTTTTTATTTTTCAATTCTAACCTGTGATCTTTGATCATTCAAGTCAGGCGATTAAATATATAGTAGGCACTAAAAGAACTGAAGGTGCTCACATTCAATGTTTTCCTTAACGTATGAAGTTTCTATGAAGACTTCCAATCTAACTTTTGTAAAATATTTTTAGTTAATGGATGAATTTTTCTTGGTTGCAATAATTTTATAGTAAAAGATTTAGAGATGGTCTCATTTGTGCTGTTATATAAAGATCAGTCTCCAAGTTCTTTATCTACTCTGCTAAAGGCACCATATAATATAGACTTATCTTCTAGAGTTATTGAATCTACAAAGGAAAATGGTGGTGCTGATAAAGAATTAGTAAAATTTTCTAGGCAACAACTCAACATTCTTTACACTGCAGAAATAGATCGTTCTAGCAATTTATATAGACACAAGGATGTTTTCTTAAAAACTGTGGTACTTTTGAAGGATCTTGACCAATTAGTGCTTTGTTATAGAATTTTGATTGAGGAGACATCATATATGAAACTTACATTCCACAATTTTTTAATGTGAACATATATATACTGTAAAAGGAACAATAATATTATTCATGGTCTATTCCAAGATTTAAATATTCAGGAAGATTAAGAAATTAGAATATTTGTCATTGGGATCCAATTCAATTTCACTAAACTTTTTTACAATGATATTGCAATAGTATTCTATGAATATTGTCAATTGGGCTCATAAAGATTGTATTACTTCCCGTGATGCTACTTGTGGAGGGTAAGTGTAGAAGGATCAATCTGGAGGTTGGTTGCATCAGAGAATGGAGTAATTTCCATTATCTCAAGTAATCTTGTCGCTATGAGATGGTGTTTTGGATGAGAAGCATTTTTGGATTTTTTGGTTTTCTATTTTGTTTTGTTTTCTAATGTTGACAAGTTTTAAGAATGCATGTCTTGTGAAAACCCATTTTGGAGACAGATTTTGGATTTTACATTGAGCTCAATATGGATTGTTGTCCACCGAGCTTCATAGGATATGATCAAGAATTATACCCTTTCGCGATCACTAGACAATGATAGAGATCTGTCACATCTCTTACGTATCATTGTTGAATAATTAAAGACTCTATGATTCGAGAGTTCGGGAATGTGAGCTTAAGAACACAACTCAGAGATACACATTTCTGAGGGTACAATGATAGCTTTATGGATCCTTGCATGGTTTAGAATCTGCTACTTCAGAAGAAGATTTTCTCAAAATATGTATTTATATTATGTAATCAACATGTTTTTCTATATAAGCCTTGTGTCCTATGGAAAACTTGAATAAGATCATTAAGGATCAATGTATTAAGGGGGAATGCTAGCATAACAACATTGATCCCCTAACTATTTATCAGTTACAAAATTGTATATAACGGTTATAGTTGTGTAGTTATCAAACTGCATAAATATCTTGTATAAAATGATTCAAGTTCATTAAATAATATACCGAATGTTTATCATCTAACTCTCTCACACCCTCATCAAGAATCTCTTGTGTGTAGCTAGTGCAGGTGATTTGTGCATTGACCCCTTGTGATGGTACACCTTAAGAGGATGACGAGGGATCTATGTTGAGAGTTGAAGGCCAACAATCTTTTGTCTCTTATTTTGACTCTTTGACTCTGAAGACTCTTCATTGTAATATTGTTGGAGTCTTTATAATTGCTGTAGATTCTCATTTGTAATTCGATCTTTAACATTAATACAATACTCTAGAGTCTGGATGTAGCCACATTTGTGGTGAACCAGGATAAATCTCTGTGTTGTCTATTTGTTTCATCTAATTGGCATTTGTTGTTTATTATTTCACATTCAAATCCTTTCAATTGGTATCAGAGCATAGGTTGTGTAGATTGGAAATCGGCGTTGAATTTCCAAAAAGATGGAGGATATGAAAGTGGAGAAATTCCCAGGCAAGGACTTCAGCCTGTGGAAAGTGCAGATGCGTTCCTTGCTAATCAAGCAAGATTTATCAATCACGCTGGAAGGAAAAACTAAGAAACTAGCTGTGATGTCAGATGAAGATTGGAAGAAAATAGACGATAAAATGATGGCATCAATATTCATTTTGCTATCGCAAAATGTCTTGTTCAATGTCTTGAATGAGAAGACAACAAAAGAAATTTGGGACAAACTTCAGAGCATGTATGAGACGACATCGTCAGCAAATAAAATCTTCATTATGAAGAGACTCTACAAGTTAAAAATGAAGGAAGGGGCTGTGATGTCAAATCATATAAATGATTTAAATACTTTATTATGTCAAGCTACCTCAGTTGGCATGACACAAGATGACGACGACAAAGCCATCATCTTGTTGTGTTCATTAACCGACAGTTGGGATCATGTAGTTACAGCTGTTAGCACTTCTAATTCCATAAAGAAGAAGCTTGTCTACAATGAAGTGGTTGCCACTTTACTTAGTGAATATATGAGAAGAAGTAACAAAGACACTCCATCCGATGATGCTCTTACCATGGTCAGCACTAAAAATGGAGGAAGAAGCTAGCATAGACGCATAAATAATTACAATCGGCGGCCCCAATCAGCTAGAAGATCATAATCTAGAGGAAGAGAAGGCGGCTGTTGGTTTTGTGGCAAATCTGACCATGTCAAGAAAGATTGTAGAAAATAAAAGAAGGCACAACAAAATGTTCTGGACAATGGAGTGAACATAGCTCATGATAGAGACGATGACATCTTAATTCTCTCCACAAGTGACACAACATCTGAATCTTGGGTCCTAGATTCTGGGGCTTCCTTCACGCCACTTCTTGCACGGACTTGTTTACGAACTACCAAGAAGGTGAGTTTGGAAAATTTTATTTGGGGGACAATAATTCGTGTGAAATTATTGGAAGAGGTGATATTGTTTTGCATTTAAATGGAGGAGTTAAATAGTTGTTAAAAGATGTTAGGCATATTCCAAAATTGAAGAAAAATCTGATTTTCGTGAGTCATCTATATACACAAGGTTTTCTCACCACTCTCACAGACAAATAGAAAGTCACCAATGGTTCTATTGTTATCGCAAAAGGTGATAAAGTGGGAAGCCTTTATGTTGTTGAAACTATTGGTGAGGTGGGAGCTGGTATGACTCTTGTGTGCAGCGATGCCACACTTTGGCATCAAATATTGGGTCACATGAGTAAGAAAGGCCTTGAGGTTATGTTGAACCAAGATCAACTACCTGGTCTTCAATCCGCAAATTTGAAATTCTGCAAACATTATCTTTGTGGGAAACAAAAATGGGTCAGCTTCTTGAAGAATGGCCATGACAAGAAGACATCACCATTGGAGTTGATACACTCAGATGTCTTCGGTCCTACGGAGGTAACCTCTCATGGAGGGGAGAATTATTTTGTCACATTTCTTGATGATTGTACAAGGAAGGTATGGATTTATATGATTTCTCGCAAATCTGAAGTGTTTTCAAAATTTAAAATTTTCAAAGCACTTGTTGAAAATCAAAGTGGTCATAAGATTAAATGATTAAAAATGGATAATGGAGGAGAATTTTTCTCTTCAGAGTTTGACAATTTTTGTGTAGACCAAGGTATTCGAAGAATTAAAATTGTTCCTTTCACTCCCCAAGAGAATGGAGCAGCGGAAAGACTCAACCAAACCATCCTTGAGAAAGCATGATGCATGCTTTCTAATGTTGGTCTAAGCAAGGAGTTTTGGACTGAGGCTTGCAATACAATTGTATATCTAATTAATCAGAGTCCTTCATCTCGGTTGGATTTTGGTATCCCAGAAGAGGAGTGGTTGGGAAAGGGAATCACTTATTCTCATCTCTGTGTGTTCGATTGCGAGGAATTTGTTCATGTTCCTAAAGAAAAAAGAAGCAAATTGGATTGTAATCTCAGCAGTGCATCTTCATGGGTTACGGTGAAGATCAATTTGGCTTTCGTATATGGAATCAAGTTGAAAGAAAAATTAATCAGAGTCAAGATGTGGTGTTTAATGAATCAATGTTTCTGGCTATGGAGGAGGAAAAACATGATAGAGAATATGTACCCTCATCTGCATTCCAAACTAATTCCTCTATTAATACTCACCTATAGCATGTGCCACATACTCCAAATTCTATTCTAAGTCCTCCTTTCTCCTATCATACTTCTACCTCAAGTTCAAATGATGAACATGGTGCACATGATTCTGATGAAGAAATCAGTATGTAGACAAAATAGGGGATAGCCCCTTACAATTTTTAGCATTCTCCTCATGGAGAAGGCAACATTGCTGATTGGGAGAATGTTTATAATAATTCTCCTCTACCCAATACCTGTCTTCCATACTCCATGGTGGAACCTAAACATTCTGGGGAAACAATAGAGGAATTAGGCCTGCATGGAGTGGAGGGTGGAAGTCCTATACAGTCAGCAACAATAGTAAACAGGGCAGGCAACCAAAATTTTCACCACAGCCCGCGTGAGGAAGAAGATCATGGCCCGCATGTTTTAGAAAACTTGCGCAATGTGTTGTGTGGCTCACGCAAAGAACAGAATGGGAGACTTCCTGCGACACCAGCATAGAAGGCAGGACCAGTGCATGACATTGATGTGGATGGACTCCCATGTTCAAACCACCATTCGGTCTCCTCTAGCACAGGCAACATGCTCCCATATTTGGGAACGCATTCAGTAATTCATAGTCCCATACAAAGTTTGGGCTATCGTTGTTCTTTTCCTTGCAGAGAAGAGACACTGTCCTCTCTCTGACAGTCCCATTTAACTACCAAGTAGCATGAAGGATGCTCTGGTTTTAGGATTAATGAGGAATATAACAAACTTGATGGACAAAGACTGCAAAACAGAAAATCTCTATCTATTAATCAAAATGATGTTTCAAGCAACATCGATTTATAGTTGAACTAGATTACTGATTCAAATCAGCATCAAGGTATGAGGAGATCCACTAGATAGAGGCAAATTCCCTCAAAATTCTCTAATTATGAGCTATTATTCACTGAGGAAGTAGAGCCTTCAATTCTTGTTTCAAAATTATCAGAACCATCCACATTTAAAGCCGCTCTCAAAGATGTCAATAGTGATAAATGGAAAACAACGATGCATGAGGAAATGAATTCTTTATTGAAGAATAAGACTTGGGACTTGGTCTCTCTTCCCCCTAATCGAAGACCACTTAGGAACAAGTGGGTATACCATATAAAAGAAGAAGATGAAGGCAGAAAACACTTCATGGCCAGATTGGTGGTAAAGGTGTTTGATCAAGAGCAGGGGATAAACTTTAATGAGATCTTCTCACCAGTTGTCAAGATGACAATTATCCAGACAATCTTGGGATTAGCAGCAATGTGGGATCTTGAGTTGGAGCAGCTTGATGTGAAGACCGCATTCCTACATGGTGATGTAGAAGAAGAGATATACATGGAGCAGCCTCAAGGATTAGTCAAAAAGGGACAAGAACATCTTTATTGCAAGCTAAATCAGAGTTTGTATGGCCTCAAGCAAGCTCCAAGATAGTGGTATATAAAATTTAATCACTTCATGGCTGAAAACAATTTCACAAGATGTGAATTAGATCCATGTATCTACTACAAGATACTTCCTAATGGTGAGTTCGTAATTCTCCTTCTTTATGTCGATGACATGTTAGTAGCTGGAACAAATAAAAGAATAGTTAACGAGTTAAAGGAGAAATTGGCTAGAAAGTTCGACATGAAGGACTTAGGGGCAGCCAAGAAGATTATTGGCATGACAATCAAAAGAGATAGGAAGAAGAGGGAAATTACCTTATCCCAAAAACAATACATTGATAAATTTGTTGAGAGGTTTGGCATGGCTGATATAAAAGTTACTCCTCTTCCTCTTGCTGGTCACTTCTGCTTAAGTTCTAAATTGTGTCCAAAAACACAAGAAGAAAAAGATTTCATGGATAAAATCCCTTTTAAATCTGTAGTTGGAAGCATTATGTATGAAATGGTTTCTACCCGCCCTGACATTGCTCATGCAGTGGGAGTTGTGAGAAGATTTATGAGCAATCCCGGGAATGCTCATTGGGAAGAAATTAAGTGGATACTATAGTATCTAAAAGGAACTTTAGATTATGCATTATGCTATAGAGGAAATAAATTTCAGCTGTAAGGTTACACTGATTCTGATCTTGCTTGAGAATTGGATAAATGAAGGTCTACCACTGGATACACCTTCATGTATGCTGGAGCGGCTATTAGTTGGGATTTAAGATTTTAGCATTACATTGCTCTTTCTTCAGCTGAGGCTGAATACTTGGCTCTTTATGAAGGGGCAAGGGAAATGATTTGGCTTTAGCGATTGCTTCGTGACTGGAAAGTTCATCAAAATGAATATAATCTATTTTTTGACAGCCGTAGTGCTATGTTAATGGCTCATAATCATTCATCACAATGTCTCTCTGAGCACATTGATGCACATGCTCACTTTGTTCGTCATGCAGTTGAAGAAGGAAAGTTGAAAGTTGTCAAAATTGATACCAAGATCAATCCGGCAGACATATTCACAAAGGTTGTTGCCAAAGAGAAGTTTGAAAGTGAAAGGACTTCTCTTGGGCTTGTAAAGAAAAGATAAATCAGCACTTCAGTAGGGTATTGGGTGTTCAGTTACATCATTGGTTGTCCTTTAGGTGGGAGTTTGTTGAGAGTTGAAGGCCAATAGTCTTTTGTCTCTTATTGTGACTCTTCGATTCTGAAGACTCTTCATTGTAATATTGCTAGAGTCTTTATATTTGTTGTAGCTTCTCATTTGTAATTCGATCTTTAACATTAATACAATACTCTGTAGTCTGGATGTAACCACATTTGTGGTGAACCAGAATAAATCTTTGGGTTGTCTATTTGTTTCATCTAATTGGCATTTGTTGTCTATTATTTCACATTCAAATCCTTTCAATCTCCTCTCATTAGTGTGGCTTTAGAATTCAATGTGACTCCATTTGTGGTGCATGATGGTACTTGAAATAAGGTCATCCACCAATCATTTTCCCTCCCTTCTACATTGACTCCCATCTCTATGTTGTGTAAGCCTTACTGCAGAAATGTGTGTTGTTTGTGAATGCCCTTGTGGACTTTGTGGTTAGAAAAAATAATGCCTTTGTGTTTGCGGTTTTATAAAAGCCGCATGGTTTGAAAATTAGTCCACCATAATTTGGTTTTGAAGTTGTAAAATCCTGCCTTTTTTTTAGATAAAGCCCACTCATAGTAGGCATGCAAAATTGACATTCAGGGTTGGATTTGAAATCTTTTGAAAAAAAATTCTGTTAAAAAGGACGTGACAACCATATGTGTATTCCACATTCACAAAAATTGGTAAATTATTGTACATACACTTCAATATAAAGTGTAACATTTGTGGGGATTTAACATCGCAACATTGATCCTTGAGATACTTATCTCATGTAAGTGTGCTTTGAAGCACACCTTTTACATCTCTACAAACTTTCAATCTCTGTTTGTTTTTTAAAATTCTCTTAAGCATTAAGTGGAGACTATAATGTGTGTTAGTATGGTAATGATTCATTCAATGAAGTAGAATCTTCTTTTGAAATACATAAAATATACTTCATTTTTTGATGTCATATGGGGGATTGATTTTGTGGACCTGTTTGAGGTTCAAGTACTCCACATTAAAAATAATATCTACATCATCAACTTCACAGAGTTTGATCTAGTTTGTGTACACTAGTTGTGTAGTGTCATCTTTTCAATCATGTAATTAATGTTTATCCACATATCTTGAAGATTCGATAATTATAGAAAACATGAGTTCATTGTTAGTAGAGTTTACAAATTTAACATGATTCTTCTCTTCTTATCTCTTTTTTTGGAGGATAGGTTTTTGCACTAAGTTTTATGTCTTTCTCCTTTTATGATATATTTCACTATACATGGGTACGTCACCAGGCTCGTAGCCCGAACACATTTTTTTATCTTTTCCTCCTAAGTTATGCTTAAGGAGGGTGTTAGTATATATTTTTTTAATTCAATTGTATGTAGGCTTATTAAGCCTACCTCATTGTACATGTTGATTTCACACTTGTTCACACAAGTTGTCATCATTTAGGAGTAGTGTCGATTCCATTTTGACATCTCATCCTAGTTTAGGGGGAGACAACCTCCCACCACTCATTGAGTGTTGGGTTTGACTTCCGATTCAACCCAATCACTCTTCCTATATATACTTTACTTCTCCTAGGAATTGCATTACAATTTGGGCTCTCTTTTCTGTTATTGTGTTTCATTTTATCTATTGGTTCTTAATTTCTACAATAATTATTTTTATTGTAGTATTATATATAGGAAAATTTATTTTCAAATATGAACTACAAAAATAGCCACAAGATTTGTATACTTGAGTTACAAAGAACTAATTTAATTCAACCAGATTATTAGTCAGATAATTATAATAAAATAAATATCATCTTTCATATTTTATCTTATTTCTATTTCCCACAAATGATTAATCTTCTTTTATTTTCTTGTCTTAAAGAAGATCTTCTATGAATTTATATCTAAATTAATAGGATTATAAATAATATAAATATTTAACACCCTTCAATTCTAATCTTTGATTTCTCTTGTCATAAAATTTAATATTTCTTTTCATATCCATCATTTCGTTAAAAAAATTATGCAAAAATTCTCTCTATTATATAATATTAAGAGTGTATATTTTTTTTTATTAAATAATGTCATGCCTTATCAAGATGGCAACTCATACTTATTTAATTTTCAATTAGTTGTATCCCTTTAAATTTTACAATGATAATATGGCTTCCTTGTTCAACTATATCATCGAGATATTCTTCAATAAAACATTCCTTCCATTTTATCATCTCGTTTTGACTCCTCATACGATTTTTAACTAATTTTAGATATATTATTTGCACAAGACTTTATGATATATGTTCTCAATGATAAAAAAATCATGGAAGGTCTATTTATTTATTCTTTGAATCCCTATAATAGTTTATTTATTTTATCTTAAAAGAATATAAGAATTCTTCAAATATGTGGCTACTTATTCAACTAACACTTCTCCTTGTTAGATAAGTTCATTCATTGACACCTTGTTGACACTCGATATGATTTTCATTCCATCTATTGAAGATGATTCTTTATTTATCTCCCAATTCATTAGCATTACATTTTTAAGGTGTTTATGTATAGATTCACTCTTATATGCCATCATAATCAAATTGTACATAAACTAATTTTTTATCTTTGTAAAATTTTGAAGTTAGAAATTATTTCAATAAAAAGATAAGTTATGTTTTGGGCATTACTTTATAATATATAATTTGATATCTCATAGGAACTATACACTAAAAACTAATCTTAATTTTTGAATTTTAGATCTTTCAAAATTCAACCCCAAAATCCTATGAATGACATGAAAGAAAAATACCTGTTATAAATGGAGATCAAGAAATATTGAATTTCTCAACAACAAGAGAATTGTCTTGGTGCACAAAATAATATTGATACACACAATAGAAATAATCCTAATAGAGGGGATGAAGAAATCATAGGTTTAAACCTTAGGACAAGACTAAAAGAGATGTTTACAAGTGTGCACGACATAGTGAACGATAAAATATGTACTAAATATATCTCAACCTATTAAAACATAAAAATAATTCATAAATTTATATTAAGTGAAAAGAAAAATAAATAACATAATTTAATACTTAATTCAGTGATTTTTTCAACATGGATCCGAAGGGCATACTCTCGCACTATCATTATAAAGTGCAATTTTTAGTGTTTTATTTTTGGGTTCGGTTGCAAAGAACTCCTATAAAGAACCAAAATTCAAGGGGGTATTGTGTGTTTTCTATTTTTCACACTTCCTCAAAAAGTTCTCTCCATTTGCATTTTACAAGAAACAATCTAAGTTTAGCATCATGAATCCTAATGTGACTAGGAAACCCATAAATCCTTTTAAATATCATGATTCGAAGTTGAAAGTAATTTATGGAGTTAAGAACAAAGTTTTATTTAGGATAAAAATGGTAACAAAAAAAAAGCTAATCAACTAAGGACAAATTTTTTTTTTTTTTTCAATCAGTGTGACCAAGCATTTGGCTTTCTATGTTTAAATGCCCAATGAAGTTTGGGAATCTCTCAAAACACTATTTGAGACACTTGATGAACTTAGACGTCATGAGTTGGAAAATCAACTCCTAGGTCTTAGTCCTATTTTTTGAACTCTAGAGAACTTTTCAATAAATTTAAATCTTTGAGTTTGCAATTAAAAGATTGTGGAATTGATAAGAAAGAGGACCAACTAATCTTGTTTGTACTTCAAAAGTAGGTTTTGAATTTTCTGTGTTTGTCTCTACCTTCTATTCTACTAAAAAGACCCTTACTAACTCGTGGAAAAATCCCACACTAGATTACAGAATTTATGATTTTATAAGGGAGAAAGACAAGTTAATTCAAATGACTAAGGTAGAAGCTCTTATTGCATAATATGAAAATAAATAGAATGTTAAAGGATCTAAAAAGAACACTAAAAGGGACAAACAAGGGAACAAAGAAGATAAAATTGACCACTTCAAAAATAATAACTCATCTCAATAAAGTAATGTTAGTATTGTTTAGAGTAGTCGAGTATTGCTAATAATTAAATCAGTTAATTATTAGTTATCTACTCTTAGCTTAAGTTAGAATTAGGAAGTTTCTATTTCCTAGTAGTTTCCCTTTTAGGGTTTTTGGTATCCTTTATAAGGATTGACCGCTTTGTATTTCACATCAAGGAGATTGTAAATCATTTCATTGTTGAATATAGAAGCTTTATTTCTGTCAACATGGTTTTCAACTCTCTAGCCTTTTGGCCGCCTTAGATCCTTCTATCTTCTGTCTTTTGCTTATGTTTATGTAATAGCTATGCATGTAGGTGTTCTTGGGTAGATTGATGTTCATCAATTCTAACATGGTATCAGAGCCACTCTGCAGCTGGCTGTTCGTTCTTTGTTGAAGCAGCGAGGGTTTGAAGCTTTCAGAGGCTTTTCTGACATTTGTTTATTGGTTCTGGGGGGTCTCTATTTTTGGAGGCATTTTGGGCCCAAACGGACACTGCCATTGTGTCCAAAAGGCCCAAAAACCCTAGACACCATATAAGGTTTGTTCGATTTGGACACCGGGGCTCTGGAGAATTTTTTCGGCCTCCTACGGGCCGTACGGCACAAGAAACGAGGTGAAAAATAAAAAAATTTAAAAAAAAACATGTTTTTATGTGTTTTTGGCATTTTTGATTTACGCAAGCTGTTGTATGCGGAAGGTGCCTCCCGCGCACCGCTCCGGGCCCCTGCACCGCCCCTTTCAAACACCGCGCCACCCGCTCTGCTCCGCGCCACTCCTCAGCGCCACCGGTCCCTCCGGCCACCACCACCGCAGCGGCCCCCACCGCCCGGCCTCCTCCGTGGCCCACCGCCGCCCGCCGCCCATGCGGCCGCCCCGCCAACACTTACCTGCGCTCCGCTCCACCAGCGGCCTCCGCTCTGCCCGGTTGTGGCGGCCCTTTTTTATAAGCACCCGCGGGCATTTAAGCAAGGCACCCGGTCATATACCAGTTCAGGGGCTACAGCCCAGCCCCCGGCACGCCCCATGCACTCGGGGGATCACTTTTTTTAGCCCCAGGGGCTTCATTTTTTTCTCTGAGACCTTTTTTGGGGGTACCTGTCTGTTTTCGCTCTACAGGGAGCATACGGGGGTCTTTTTCT
>MU223437.1:453189-479874 GCA_018584345.1 Thuja plicata | reverse complement strand
CCATCAGGAAATCTGATAGTGACCCTTCCACGTCCAACTATCTTTAGGTGAGAATCATCACCCAAGTACACCTTTCCACCATCAAACTCTTCATATTTTGAGAACCAATTTTGATGAGAGGTCATGTTAAAAGAATCACCCGAGTCTACTAACCACACATCATCAAATGCATGGGCTGCCAAAGCTACAATAAAATCATCTCCATCTTCTTGAGATTTTTCAGAAGCTGAATCTGATCCTTTCTTCTTCTTCTTTGGTTCTTTGCAGTCCCTCTAAAAGTGCCTAGGTTTATCATAGTTCCAACATTTTGCCTTGGACTTTCCAGGAGTTTTAGAACTCCCACAAGATTTGGATCTGCTCTTCTTTGACTTATTGTCATTATGCTTTCCTTTGTCATTGGATCTCCCATGAATAGCAAGGGCTTCCTTAAACGAATCCGAAAGTCTTTCTTCACATCTCCTCAAATAGCAGCGAAGACACCACATCATCCATATAGAATGTGACTATAGTACTTCCAAGAGCCATCACAAGATGGTCCCATGAATCTGGCAAGGAATAAAGCAGGGTCATACATCGATCCTCCTCCTTGATCTTGGCACCGGATGATGCCAATTGTGCAATCAATAAATTGAATGCGTTGAGATGATCAATTACGGATCCACCTTCCTCCATTTTTAAAGAATACAACTTCTTTCTCAAGAACAAGTTATTCACCAAATATTTGGCCTGATACACAGACCCAAGCCTTGTCCACAAAGAATTTGTAGTAGTATCATCAAGAACATTTAGAAGAATGACATCTGCTAGACAGAGTCTGATGAGACCCTTAGCCTTCCAATCCTTGATCTCCCAATCCGCTTGAGATATCACTGCTGGTATCACAGAAAGTGAAGTAGCCTCCCATAGATCGCATTCTTCAAGCATGTCTTCCATCTTGAGTTTCCACAACTTAAAATTAGTGCCATTAAATTTCTCCACCTCCATTATACTATATGAGGAGCCTGCCATCTCAATCTGCAAATAAGATTCAGAATGCTCTACACAAAAAACTCCCACTCAACTTGAGATTAGCTCAAAAAACCCTGCCCAACAACTAGGATCAAAAGTTGATCAGGCTCTGATACCACTTGTAAGGAAACTCAGGTGTGGAAACAACTTCCTACACTAATCTCTAAAGGAAAGTATTGTGCAAATTATTTTAAATCCTTATAATTTCATATTCGTTAACTAATTTAACAAAGATATTGCAATGATATACCATGCATACAGAAAATAGAGAATGACACAATGATTTACCCTGGGGAAAACCTTCCAGTAAAAAACCCCAGCACTTCAAAACCTGCACAATGTATTATCTTCAACACAATGGTTACAACACACTTGCAATGCAAGTTCTTTCAGGAGACAATCGACACACAGAGACAAATCTAGTAGCACCAGAGTATACCAACAATACACTCTTTTCATATCCTTTTGTGTAACCCTAAAAAATGCTTATATCATTGCACTTTCCTTTTTAGGGCAACTCCCAAAGATAGCCATATTAGGGTTTTACCATTCTCTGAGAAAATAGGAACCCTAAAAAAAATTTCAGGGTGATGCCACGAACCCCACAGTTGGGATCCAGGATTGGAAGAGTGTACAGTACTCAACTTTATCAGTTACCACATGTCATTGCATGTCTTCACCTATCATTTAAATCTCCTAGAAGTAGCTCTTACATATCATAGGAATCTGTCATAATTGTTTCAGCCATGATCTCCTTACACACAATTCAAGATGCCGACACATCAAGTGGAGTGACACATCAACAAGCCAACTAGACATGTACACTCACACTTAATTACATTATTTACAAGAAATACATTTTACAAAACAAATAATAAGAATAAGAATTATCCAAGGTTGAGACACCTTATTCCTAACAGCAGTTCCTATACATACCTCTTAACTAATTAGGTAGAATCAGTTGCACCAGATACAGAGGATGTGGTGCCCTCAAATATTCCTAATGATGTTCCATCTTCCATATTCTATCTTTTCCATGTCCTATTCATCCGCTCTCTCATTTCTTTGACATTTACTTTTAGTTTCTCAGATGTCTCTTCCTTGGTTGGAGTATTCTCAAAGTACCTGTAGTCTTTGGCAAGGTGAGCTAGCTTGTAATAATGGAAACATCCCATTCTTGGGTTTCTTCAAGATCCCCTATTATTTCTTCCATGTAGTAACATACAATTTTCAGCATTGCGTCCATACCTTCTACATACTAAGCATAATATCATTGTATTGTAGTACCATAGTATAGTTGTATTCTGTTGGTTAATCTACATATTTTGTTGGTTCTATACCCATTTGTCACATCTCCTTGGTGATCTGAATTATTTATATTTTTTACCATACTTGTTTCAATTACTACAGTATCCATCAAACTTTGGCATCGTTACGTTATTTATAGTTCTTGATCTACATTCCAATGCTTTGTGCCCATACTTATTATAGTTATAGAAATACCCATCAAACTTTGGTGAGCTCGGCGACTTACCCCTTTTTCTTGTGTAGACATTTGCAACATGTCTAGATTTCCCATAGTTGTAACAACTAGGCTTGTTTGTCTTCGGTGCGGCATAAGCATCTTGATTTCCCACTTGCTTAGATGATTCTCCTTTCTCAGTAGTGCTCTCACTATTGAATCCGAGTCTATTTTTGTCTCTAGGTATTTTCTAACCTTTGATCTATGCATCAAACACTATTAGTGCTTAATCACTTCTCCTTAGTACCTCATTGGCTTCTTTTTCAGATTTTAGTTCACTAGCAAATCTGTCAACTTCACATTTTAGGTCTTGATTCTCAGATTCTTTCTCAGTTGTTTTAGTATCAAACTTTCTTTTATCTTAATCAGATAATTTCATTTCATTTTAAATTACCCCATTATAGTCAAGTATCTTTGCGATTCCCAATTTTTGTGCTTCTTAATCTTTCTTTTCTAACTTCAGTTGCTCAGTGAGTGTCTTCTTCTTTTCTAGGAGTTCTGCAATGGCTGATTTAAGTTCAGTCTAGAGCTACTTTCTCATCCTCAAGGACATTTCTAACTTTCTTTTTATATCTTCAATCACCTCTTCTGCATTATGTAGTTCAAACTCAATACTATAAATCTTCTTATATTGCTTGTAACTTTCCATAGCCATGATCTTTTCTCTTAGGTGGTTAAACCCTTTTATCAAGAGACTAGCTCTGATACCAATTGTTTGTATTGTTGGAATAACATAGGAAAGTTATGTATTGAGAGGGGGGGGGGGGGGGCAANGGGGGGGTCAATTTGTACCCTTAAAACTTATAACCATTCACATTGACCAATTACCGAGTTGAATACAATGCATAAAATGAACATAAAGTAAATAACTCACCTCATGAAATCTGCACACATAACACAAATATTTCGGTCATGTAAAATTATTTTTTAGAGGATAAAACTATGATGGGGATGACACACAGAATCCTTTACTACTATAGTATAAAGGTTGCTTGGTTAGAGCTACAATTTATCGACTTCTGGCAGCTTACCCTATTATAAGTAATATAATCAATTATGAGTACAAAACACTTATTTAGTCTACCTTATTAGAGGATTTTACAATCTCTAATTGAAGAGATTTACCTAGTTAAAGGATTTAACAACTATAAGACCTGTTAGGGCCTACCCATAAGAGGGATTTTTACTTCACTTATTACAAAGAAATTCAATACAAAATGTCTGATAGAGATGCATCAATCAAATGTTGTCATATTCAATATTCTATATATCTTTGTTACCCTGTTCTACACTCGGTAGCTTAGTATCATAAGCTCTTCTTTATTTTGCACACCTCTCCTCTGCTTCACCTTTTAACATCTTCATCAACTCTTCATCTTTAGGAACATCAACAACATCTTCAACAAAAATGTCAACTCTTTCAACATCTTTCTAAATGTTAAAAACTAATCTCTTATACAGTATTCATGGGGTTAACTAGATCTAAGGCATCAAGAATAAATGGTGGAGATAAAGTGGTTAAACTTAAGTTACATTTCCAATGTTGTATGCCTTCTTAAACTTTATTGGTGGATATGCCTTGTAATCATAACCAATCATGTGTTTGGAGTCCCAATGACTCACCTAGCATTTATCTTGAAATCTACGCAATGCTTCCTACTTCGTGTCCAGATACAATGTATCTAAATTTAAATGAAATGTCATCTATGGAGTGCTTGGTATCATACTTGTGTTTACTTGATAACTTTGTACTCTCCTCTCAGTATTTATGAGTGCTTGGTATTTTTCTTTACTATATCTTGATATATGCAGCTTTCTCAGTGCTTGATAACTACTCGGTGCTCGGTGCTTGGTGGCTATCTCGGTTGCCTTTACCAAATGTGTCTCCTTTATTATATGACTTCCTTCCTTTGGTTGCATCCACCAATATATGACTTTGTAGAAAAGTAATGACAACAAAATCTCTTTATGAGTAACAAGTAAATAAACTAGTAAGAGAGTTAAATGTTCCTTTTATTATAAAAATTTTCGTGAAGAACATTAATGCATGCACAAACAAATTGAGAACCTCATTTTTTTACTCAAAAATAATAATATCAAGGTAACTAAATTTGTTAAAGCATCTTCTTCAAATTAGGAAATTACTAAGGACAAAGACAAATTGAAATGAAGGGTCTTATTTTGTAAAGTGATTAAATAGTTTGGTGCTATACACTATGTGGGTTCTCAGCTTGTTGTGGACTCTTCATATCTTGATTTCACTCCTTATTATTTAGATTATTCAATAGATTATAGTCATGTTGAAGTAGATTTTTAGAAAGGGTCACATGCTCTTCTTAGTGTGTAGTCTACAGAAACAAAATCATCATCCTTTTGGAAGGGTTTATAGGCTTCTTCTCTTCTTATCTCTTTTTATAGGATAATTTTTTCCTAATAAGTTTTCTATCTTTCTCCTTTCACGAGATTTAACTATACATGGGTACCTCATAAGTCTATTATTTTGGACTTATTTTTATCTTTTCCTCCTAATTTATGCTTAAGGGGATGTGTTAGTGCAATTATTTAATTTATTTACACTTAGTCTTTTTAAGCTTAATTAGTTGTCCATGTGTATTTGATACTTGTTTATTCAAGTAGTCATCATTTAGGAGATGATTGGAGAAGTGTCAATTCCATTTTGAAACGTCATCCTATGTTCATGAGGGGAACCTCGCCACCACTCATTGAGCGTCGACTTCTTCTAATTTAACCCAATCACTCTATCTATATGAAATGTTCCTCTCATTTTCTTCAAAAATTAATGGATGGTTGAATTTGGGATATTATTTTTTTATTATCCTTTAATCTTATCTTTTAGATATGGATAAAATATAAATTATACTCTCTTAGTTGTTACTCAACTAATTGAGATTATGATGTAGACCGAGATACGACATATAAAAGATTGTAGAAAGGATTAGATCAGTTCTTATTTATTCATTGATGTCAAGCAATTGATTTCTAGTTCATATTAAATTGCTATATCTTTCAGAGTTGATTTAATTGGGTAGTTATTAAAGATCATACAATGATAAGTTTATATTGAGATTATTACATTTTACTTTATCAAGTCGACAAAGTAGATTGGTGAAGTCAATAAGATAAATAGTTAAGTTACCAAGCAGAAAGAATTCTATCGGTAAAGGGTTGTCCATGTCAGTTTAGAGACCAAGACATTGAGGTATTGAGTAGTGTATGTTAGTCATGGAGCCGAGAGTTAGTTTCCAAGCTTAAACATTGTTAGAAGCAAGGACAAGAATGCATTAATATCAAGCCATAGTAATGAGGAAGATTCTAAGGACGAAGAAGAAGAAGTTAGTTACAAGATCTACGCATGAGAAAATTCAAGGAAAAGATCTATGGTACAGATTAAATAGAAAAAGTGATGGTTTTAATTTCAAGAAAAGTGTAAGATCCGAGGTGGTACTGATGCGGTTCACCGAGTTTCAAATTCACCAAATTAGTTCAAAAATTTGATCTAACGGCTATGAGTGATTTAAGGAAAACCTAATAAAGGAGATTAAGAGGTAAAAATAGAGTCTATTTAAAGGATGAATTTGAATAACACCAGGGATGGAAAGTTGAAGTGTTGAAGTCGTATGGAGTGAAGTAGTCAAGAGAAAAGAGGTGTAAATATGAGTTTAAAGAAGAGATTGACGAAGTGTTGATGCCAATAGTCAAAGAGCACAAAAGGGATATGATCAAGCAAGAGGTAGTTGTTGTTTTATAGATCAATTTATATATTGTTTCTTATTTTCATTTGTCATAGAGAAATATCTTAACCAAGTTGACTTAACAAGTCTTATTGTAAAATCCTTGAGAAAGGTGACATTCTCAAAGATTATTCAGAGTCCTCTAATCACGACACTCCTAATAGGGTGAACATCTTAACAGGTCTAAGGCAAATCCTCTAACAAGGTCATATATAATAATATGTATTGTAATCCTTAATAGGATTGGATTTTAATGAAGGATGCTTCAGAAGAGTATTTTAATTTATGGGTGACAACACGCAAAGAGGTTTTTCCCAAATTGGGTTTCCTCATTAAATTTGGTGTTATCTGTGTTGAATGTTTTTTGTGCATGATATTTAGTATCTATGCAAGTACTCTAAGAGATAATTTTAAATGACTCAAGTTAAAGATCCAAATATGTATAAGAGGGAGGGACCAAATTTGAATAATGATAACTTCTCTACATGGAAAGAAAGAATGAGGTTTCACTTATCTTGGATTGGAGAGTATGCACTATACTATCTTGATAATGAGTATTCACCACCACCATTTAGGCCTATGACACTTGATAAAATAAAAGAAAGACAAGATCACATACAAGTTATGATTGAGATATCATCTACTCTCACCGACCTAGTGTTCAATGATCTTAAAGAATGTTATACAAAAAATAGATGTGGCATAATATTGAATTGGTATATGGTGGAGATCAGAATGTTCGGAAGGAAAAAGCTTAATGTTTGAGATGCAAATTTGACTCTATAAGAATGAAAGAAGGTGAAAATGTTACACAATATAGTGAAAGACTGAAGGAACTTATGAATGCTATTAGAGGTGTTAAAAGATTAATAAATGAAGAAGATGTAAAAAACAAACTGTTGAAGACATTTTTACCTATGTATGTCATCTGAATAACTACATCATAAGAACTGAGATCCATTCCTTAGAGGTTTGTTTCATTGGATGCTACTATTGGCAAGTTGATAGATTTTGAGCTTAATGATTTTCATAATAGTTTACCTACCACAATTAGTATTGATTCTGCATTTAAATCATCTTTGAAGATTGGAATTTCTAGGGAGTCAAAACCTAGTGATGGCTATGCAAGTAGTGAAAGTTAAATATTTTATAGTTTCAAGAGTGAGTTAGAAGAATTTTATGTTGAAGTTGAAGCAGATGAAAAAGAGTTTGAAGCTCTACTACCTAGAAGACTACACAGAGGTAAAGGCAAGTACTGAGGTAAGATACCTTTCACATGTTTTAAATGTAACAACATTGGTCACCTTGCTGCTAGATGCCCTGAAAATGAAAGTGATGAGAAGAAAGACAACCGAGATGATAGAAAAAGAGAAAATAGATTCACGAGATTCCAAGATTTTAAAAATAAAGGTAAGAAGTCATGCCATATTTCTAATTAAGGACTAACCAATGATGATGATGATGGTGAAGAATTTATATATGTTACTATCAAGGATAATTATGATGATGAAAAGCAAGAAGAAAAATACCTAATCTCACATGTAAGAAAAAATGATACCTAGATTATAGATAGTGGGTATTCACACCATATGACTGGTGACACACTTAAGTTCAATAATATGGAATAACATGATCCAGAGGATATGTTAGATTTGGTAATGGTTCCCCATATCCTATGAAAGGTAAAGGCTCTATAATTTACTTGAATAATACAAGATGTGATGATGTCTATTGGGTTCAAGTACTAAAGTATAATCTATTGAGTGTGGCACAACTAAATAATACATGACACTGACTAGAATTTTAGAATGGAAATGTAAAAGTATTGGATCAGAAAGGAAGTCTAATTGCCACTAGAAAACATTCTAAAGGTAACCTATTCTACCTTGATACATCTACTAAGAGTTGTTTATATGCTAAATTTGAGGATGCATGGTTGTGGAACAAGAGGTTATGTCATGTGAATTTTGACAATCTAATTAAACTGATAAAAATGAATAGAGTTATAGGTCTACTGAGATTGGAGAAAACTGAGAATGTCATGTGTAAAGAATGTCAAGCTAGTAAAATTACAAAGTCAAGCTTTACAAGTAAATATTACATTACAAAAGTAATTTTGGATTTAGTGTACGCTGACCTATGTGGACTGATGAGAAAACAAAGCTACTATGGTGATAGATATTCAATATGTTTGTTGATGATTATTCTATAACGATGTTTGTCATGTTTTTAAGAGAAAAATATGAAACTTTCCAAATCTTTAAGTGACACAAGCCAAGAGTTGAAAAAGAGACTAGAAGAAAAATAAAGTGTCTGAGATCTGATAGAGGAGTTGAAATAACATGGAATAAAGAGAAAAATGTCTACACCAAGGACACCACAACAAAATGGTATAGCTGAAAAGAGAAATAGATCCATTATGGATTGTGCAAAAACACTGATGATTGAAAAGAGTATTTCTCAAACATATTGGAGAGAAGAAATCAATGCTACTAACTATACACTTAACCAAGTATAATTTAAGAAAGGTACACACAAGACTCCATATGATAGTTGGTATGATCATAAACTGAATGTAAGTTACTTTAAAGAATTTGGAAGTAGATGATATATTCTTAAATATGCTAGAGATGCTAAGTTTGATTCTAAAGGAGATGAAGGAATATTCTAAGGATATTCCACAAAGATCAAAGCTTACAAATGTTTGAACAAGTCTACTAAAACAATTGTGGAAAGTGAAAATGAAAGCATTGACGAATTTGTAGAGAAAAATGATTAGGACAACAAGAAGGATCCTAAGGAATACCAAAATTTGTATATGTGCAACCTAAATTTCTTGATACCTTACTGAAATCACAAACCAAAGAGGAATATGAACAAAGAGAACAACCACTAAATGATGGAAATTAAATTCCACCAACTATCGAGCCTGTTCTAGCCAAGTATGCGAGGAGAAACCACTCATTAGGAAAGATTATTGGAGACAAGAATGCTATAATTATGACAAGAATCAAGGTGAGAGGAAATACATGCTTAATTTATGAATTAGATCCAAGAAGAGTAACGGATGGATTGGAGAGTGAAGACTATGTTAAAGTTATGAAAGAGGAGATAGATCTGATTGAAAAGAATAACACATGTGCTTTAGTACCAAGACCTAAAGATAAATATGTTGTTAGTACAAAGTGGATTTTTAGGAATAAATTGAATGAACATGGAGATGTAATAAAAAAAAAGAAAGATTTGTTTGCAATGGATATACATAAGGAGAAGATATTGATTATCATGAGAATTTTTCACCTGTTGCTAGATTAGAAGGAGTTAGAAATCCACTAACATATGCAACCTATAAAGGCTTTAAAGTTTATCAAATAGATGTTAGCCTGCATTTCTTAATGGTATTCTTGAAGAATAAGTATATATAAAGAATAACCTGAAGGATTTGTTGAGAATACTAACAAGGATATGGTGTGCAAACTACACAAGGCACTATATGGTTTTAAACAAGCACCCTGAGCTTGGTATGAAAGGTTACATGCATATCTAATCAGAATTGGATTTCAAAGAACAAGTGACAAGAGTAATGTGTATCACAAATATGATAGTAATAATAAGACTTTGATTGGTCAAATATTTGTTGATGATATTATTTTTGGAGGAAATTACACATTATGCATATCTTTTGTTGAAGACATGAGAAAGGAATTAGAGATATCCATGATAGAGGAGATAAAATTATTTCTTGGACTACAAAATCAATAATTCAATGATGAGATCTATATTACATAATCAAAGTACATCGAGGAGATCCTAAATACTTTTGGGATGGAAGATTCAAGATTAGTTGGAACACCGATGGTTACTTGTTGCAAGTTATCAAAAGAAGAAGATTCAAAAGAAGTGAATGAGACACTCTACTGATCCATGATTGGTAAGTTACAATATGATGTACATAGAAGACCTTATATATCTCATGCAGTTGGTATTGTTGCAATATTTTATGTCAATCCAAAGGAATCACAAATGTCTATAGTTAAAATAATATTTAGATATCTAAAAGGAACTGAAGACTTTGGTCTACTATACAAGAAAGGAGGAAATTTTGAGTTGAAGGTCTACACTAATGTTGATTGGGACAGAAACATTGATGATAGAAAAAGTACAACTGGAAGATCTTTCTTTTTAGGAGAAATATTAGTGACATGGATTAGTAATAAGCCTAGTTGTATACCGCAGTTTACTATCAAGGTTGAATATGTTGTTGGAAACATGTTGAGTCAAGGTGAATGAGAGGGGTGGTGAATAAGGAACCAATAGAAATCAATCCTTTTAATCCAATATTAGATTATCTGAACTGATTGCATGCATGAAATCAAAAGCAATAAAACGTCCACAATATTTCACATAATATATGGTTACCCAGAAACCTTCCAAATAGAAAGTAAGACTCGGGTGGGGATGGTACCTAAAAGATTTATTATTGTAGTATAAATTAAGCATGTTAAAGCTTACAATTGACCACTTCTGATGGCCTATTCTGTTAGGAGCAATAAGGACTATTAGGTCCACCTTGTGAAAGGATTTAGTACAATACAATCAAGTAATGCAACTCTCTTACAATATTTATAAAGGACTGTTAGGTCCACCTTGTTAGAGGATTTTCCTCATGCACCTGTTAGGATGAACCAGTAGATGATCTTCAATTCAACTCTAAAATATTGAATAAGACTCAATGATATAAACTAATCACCTGATTGTGATAGATGATTCTCTATTGTTACTTATACTAATGTAGCCTCTTAAACAATCTATCTCTTCATATTCTCATACATTCTTCTATTCATATATTCACACATATTTTGCATAAAAAATACTTTATATTTTTGTGTGTAAAATATTCCACCTGTTACGTGTGATACAACACTTCAATAGATCATTATATTAGTGGAAAACATGGTTAGATGAGCATATAAAGCACTAAAATCAAGCTATTGATTTCTAACTAAGAAGAGCATGATAAGAAAAATAACAGCCCTCAGATTATGCTACTATCAGTTACATATACGACTTAGCATGAAAGATTTGAGTTAAAAAAAAGTATTTAATCATAAAGAAATGCATATTAAATCTAGAAATGAAGATAACAACAATGCCTAAACATGAAAAATGAAATGAAACATGAATCTATATAAATCCTAACAGCATAACAATGCATTTTCAATCTAAAATGAAGGCTTATTTGTGCTAAAAAACCCATTCTATTTATAGAAGAAATGAGGAGAGAGAGGGGGACAAGGTTCATTAATGGAGTTGAAAAACTCATTAATGAGGTGTAAGAGAAATAAGTTCCAAATGAATTGAGGAGGTATGTGCTTAAGTAATCTCCATTAATAAGGCATTAATGAGAGACTTTAAGAAGCATGGGAAGGGTGTAAGAGGCAATCTCTAGAAGGTGGACTAAGAGAGAGTCAAGCTTGAGAAATTTGACTTTCTCAAGTGGGTTGAGTTCCTAATCACACCTTAATGGAATGTGAAATCATTAGGAGGTGGGTTAGAATGGGATAAGGATTGGTATTAGATTTAACATGGGGTGAATTAAACCCATGGTCAAGATGGTTGAAGTAGGTTAGGTTGGGGGTTTAGGGGAATATTAATGAAATGAATTATATTAAATATATTCATTCAAAAATAGGAATATTAATTATTCAAGATTTTTATTGGTTTAGATAATTAATTAGGACTATAGCCAATTAATTAGATTAATTTAGGCTAGAAGATAGGCTTTTTCTAATTGATTTGATATAATAGGTATTTATTTAATTCTGTTTAAATTAATTACCTTAACCATGTTTGATTTGAATTGATTTGAATTAAATTGGTTTGATTTGATTGGCTTAGTTGATTAATAAAATTTAGTGATTAGATCACTTAGGAGATTAAATCTGATTCGAATGAATTATGCTAGCTGATTGAAGAGTTGTCTGAACATAATTGGGTGTATGATCAGACTTAGGGAAAATACAGTCTATAGTCAAATAAGACCAAATCCAGGTGGTTACATTTTCCCCTCTTTGAATTGATGTGTTAGCAGCACATCGATTCAATGAAATTTTTTCATTTTGACTTCAGAAACATTGATAATTTCACTCATGATCGAACGAAATACCTGATGAGATCAGTCTCAAACTTGATCGAACTAAACTGATAGAATTGACTTTGAACTCTGTTGTCATCCAAAATTCAATTAAATATCTTAAAGATACCAATTCTGAACTTTTTTGTTGTCCAAAGATTGATAATACTGATTCTGAACTTGGTTGTTGTTCAAAAGTTAGTATGAAGATTCCAGGAGCTTAGTAAGAATATTTTTAAAATGAGGAAAAAAAAGATATCCAGCTTATGAGAACCAAAGCTTTCTATCCAAGAGTTCTGAATTTAGTCAAGGAAACTGTCATGCCCCTATTTGTTTGATAAAGAAGTCAGTTTTAATGTTGTTTGAAGAAAGAATTAATTGATGATAGTGTGATCATGCCCCCTCCAGGATGAAATCGAAGGAAAAAGAATAAAATCCCTCTGTTAAAATGATGTAGCACTTGCAGGGAGTGGGCAGGTCGAGGAAGAATGGATTAGAAGAAGTGAACACATGAAGGTGTGTTTAAGACTAAACACATGGAACCAAGTTAATCATGTTCAAAAAAAGTGAGTTTGATTTCATTCCCTATAGATCAAAGATTGTAGGAATCATGGATATGTAATTAACTTGGATTTAGAAGAAAATTGAAATCATTTTGAGCTCAAATTAATTATGCTTTTGTTTCTTTTAAATTTGCATCATACAATCTCTAAATGCAACTAGATGCAGACTCTTAGTACTTGTCACTTATTGGCAGTTTTTGGACATTTATATCATCATTGGGTGCTTTTCAGAATGGATACCACCTGATAGTATAACCATCACTAATACCCACTGATATTATAAAGTATGTATACTATCTTTTATTGGAATTTCAAAAATAGACTTAGGCATCAAGGCATAGAAGCCAAGATAACAAAATAGTCACCTTCCTTTTATTATATTAGATTCTATGTAAGGCAAGATATTGGACCCATAATGACCTTGAAAATTCATATCCTTGGGTACATTATGCTTCGTATACCTTAGTGAGAATCTGAATTTAGAAAATAGACAAGGAAATTGTCCCAACCTCACCGTAGTTTATACATAACAAAGATTGAGATATATGTGGCTATCCACTCATGGAGGCAATTCTTACCATAAACATCCAAGTTAGGTGAAATGTATAGGATCATTTGGAACAATCACCATACGTAGAAAACCAAAAAAAAAGTTATGCCATCTATCCTTGTGAGTCATTGTGTTTGTGCAGACCTCATGGAGTAAATTGAAAGACATAACAACTATCAATTGTGAATCAATCAAGTAAAATTTATAACAACTTAGATGCCCCCAGTGAAAACATCATGGGTACATAAAAGAGTCATAATCAAACTAGGATCAAACTATTGTTTAGGTAGTATTGAGAAATACTATTGATTCATTTTTCAAGTGCAGTATAGATTTATCATTCAAAAATTTGGAATTCAAGATGTGTTTGATGTCTGTGTATAATGTTCTTCCCATTTGTAAGCCAATGTAGGTTGTAGGAACACCATTGATATTAGTGCCATGTTCATGCCATCCTTTTTTTATGAAAGTGATAGTTTAGTGAAAGCATCGAGAAGAATTGTGTCACAAGACAAAACATCCTATGACGACCTAGTAGACGTGACCTAATCTGCTAGCACAAGATGACCCCAGTGTAGAATGACTTGTTCCCTAAAACAAAAATATAGACAAATCCCAAGCAAGGATAGGATTTTTGAAAGGAAACAAAGTTGAATTTTAGCACAGGTGTAATCGTGAAAGTGTAGTATCAGCAATGCATTGATAGATAGGGCATAGAATACAAGTGACACCTGATTTCCAATGTTAGAATATTTTTAAAGATTACCAATTCTCAAGCATGATCTCATTTGTGTGCCCCCAATGTCTAGAAAGATGTAGGGTGTTACAGATTGATAGATAGATCAGAAGTGGATCGACAAAAGTGGATGAAGTGGGTAAATGTCACCCTCAAGGAGAGTCTCCTCAAGATTAACCAAGCTTAGGGAAAAATAATATAGCAATCTAGGATCATACAATGGTGCTAAATTCCAGATAGGATAATGACCTGATGTCATGAAAAGTATGTAGGATATCATGGAGTCCCAAAAGAGTGGACATGTCAAGAGAGTTCTTTAGAACTTTTTTTTCATGTTATTTTGTTCTTCCTTTTGATCAAGACCAAGGGGTAACTGATAGAATAGCACCATCAAGATAAGGGATGATGTAGGATTAGTGCAAGAGCAGTGAATTTAGACTTGGGAGAAGTAAGATCATGATAGTGTAAAATAGACAAGAGCAAGTGAGTAAGATATACAATTTGTTCATGAATAGGCCCAACCTTGTCAACATCACCGAATGGAAAATGGATGAAAGATATGAGGAATATGATGTCATGGAAGGAACTTTCCTGCAAGTGAAGTGTGAAAGTAGGAGGAATTATGTGTAACACCTATTTGCCAGGTTTTCATCATAGTACTTATCCAAGGCAATACAAGAAGTGGTTTTCACCATAGGATGAATCTTTTTCTCTTTACTTTTTCTACCAAGGCACCTATTTACCAAGTTTTCACCAAGGCACTTTTTTCTTTTTTCTTTTTTCTTTTGGATTTCAAAGAGAAACCTTTGCATCTTTCTCTTGGGATAGTGCTCTTTTGAAAGATATGCTATGATAGGAAAAGAACACTGAGAGTATGCTCAAATATGTTGATAGGGTGATGAAATGGAGGATAAGGAAGATGGAAGCCAAGAGTTTATGCAATGGACTGGATGAGAGAAAAAGAAGGAATGTAAGGACCCAATATGGAAGGGTAGTAGGTGACAAGATCAACGTCAACACACTCTTTGAAAGGTAGTGTATGGATTGAGTTTTTGATGTATGAATCAGTAGGGATCTTGGTACACAAGGACCCCAGATGGAGGAAGTATTCAAGGTAATGGATTTTGGGACACGAGGACCCAAAATAGAGTTAGAAGATGGACAATGTGTGAAATAAGATGAAGTGGAAGCCTTTGGAATCTTGGATGCCAATTTTGATTTTTCCTTTTTATTCAAGCCTTTTAAGAGAGACTTGGGAATCCACATAACTCTTGACTTTCCTTTTCTTTTGGATGATTTAGAACACAATTCTTCTATGATGGATTTAGGAACCCATATTTTTTTTGATGTCATGTTCTTCTCTGTGGACCTTTGTGGTCTCTTGAATATTTCCTTTTTCTTTGTGTTCACATGTCATTTAGATTGGACATAGTGATCTTCATATGTAAGTGGATTCTTGAACTTTTTATTTTTTTGTTTGACATCCAAATTGCTTCCAAAAGACTTGGGATGTGTGAATGAATAAGACCGATATGCATGGTTCATATGGATGTGTCTATATGGAGGTTTCAAAGATGCATTTTTTTGTTGATCTTGATAGGAGATAGGGTAAGTGGATTGAGGGATATATGGACCCAATATAGATGAAAGACTTGAAGTTTTCCGCTCTTCAACAAATGGACCAAGGATAGATTTGGAAGATGGAGAAGGCAGATTCTTGCGTGAAAATGAAGAAATATAAGGTGTGAAATGAGTATCAACATCTTTAGAGTGATGTTCCTAGCCAAGGATATTTTGTTTCAAATTCACCTTCATACTGATAGGCTCATGCGTAACTTTGATAGGATTCATTTTAACTAGAACTCTTGATGCTTGAGACAACTTATTGTCATGTAAGGGATTTGGAGGAATAATGTTTTTTTTGAGGTGGATATGGAGGTTTATATGAAAGATATGATGGAACATGCTGATCTTGACAAGGGTATTTTTATAATGTAGGAAGAGTACCTTGCTCTTGATTTTCAATAGAATTTTTAGAAGTATTAAGATATTGCTTTGGAGATGGAGGGCTATGTAGCTCTTGAGAGGGAGGAATATGTTCTTGAAGGAAATGGAAAGATACGAGGGGACAATCTTCAAATTTTAGGGATATGGGATCTTCATCAAATGTTGGAGGGGATAGGATAATGTCTTGATCTTGATTGTTAGTAAGACTTGTTTCTTTGTTCTTTTTATTATCCTCTTGACATGGACCCAATCCAAAGGAAAAGATAGGAGTTTTAATCTTCATGTGGGATTCTTGAAGGATTACTGGGGAATTATCCAAAATAGGCCTTGAAGTACATGAAAGCTTAGGGTTTTTGATCTTAGGAGCATGGAATGTACTTACTACAAGATATAGATTAGCTTGGATTTTGTTTAAAGGTATCCCTTGAGGGTAGACATAGTTATCATGAAAAGCACTAGGATCTTTGTGTTATGTAGGATATTTGGATATCCTTGAAGCTTTGTCAGATGGAGGAATAGTGGAAGAAGTAGAATTAGTTATATGTAGCTCATTTCTAGACATAGGTTCATGACTTATATCATGCTTGGGATGGGTGCCTTCATTTGATAATCCATTAGTATCTTCAATTTTGATCATGGCAACATCAATTAGATCTTGGATTTTATGTTTTAACTCCATGCAATGTGAAGTTTTATGCTCATTATTTTGATGATAGGCATAGTAGGTACTCACAAGTGACATTCGACATGAAGTGGTTTGAGGCAATGTGATGAGATTGTTTTCAAGAAGCTCTGCTAGCATTGTTGTATAAGATCATCTCAAAGGAGTAAAAGATCTATCCATTTTAAATGTAGATCCACTTGAACTCTCTGAAGAGGTGTTGGATTCTAGATTATGATATCGTTGATCAAAGATAGGTTTGACATGATCCTGTGAAATAATCTCTTTATAAAAGATAAGATTACCATGAGTAGGTGTCTCCTTTTTTGAAGAATGTGAAGATAGGTGTGCATCATTGTCATAGAAAAGAGGATATATTGATCTTAGTGAAGACCCCTTTGATGAGGTATCTTTTCCTCCTTTTATGTCTTGAATTTATAATTTCAAAGCTTGCATTTTTTAGATAAGGTTTTAATGAGAATCTTCTCTTCCTTGTTGTTAAGACCATAGGGTCTATCCCATGTATTTTCAGCCATCATAAGATTGTCTTGATAAAAATATCAGAATGGTGAAAAAAGGACTTCTAAATTGTCCCCAAATGTGTCAGTTTGGGTTTGATATTTCAAAGTGATTGATTCCAGTGTCAGAGGGTTAGAATGCCCTGATAGTGAGCGTGGAACTAATGAGAGTCAATTGTTTGATGTAAGTGACTCCAGCGTCAGAGGGTGTTAGAGTGCCTTGATAGTGAGCTAGGAATCAAGTTGTTTAGTAGAGTGTAAAGACAACATGATTTAGGACCAATTGTGAAGATCCAAAAGGACATGCAAGGTAGGCATTCAAAAAAGTGTTCCAACACAGCAATAGGGAGACCAGAAAAGATAACAGAGAAAGACTAAAGGGCCAAAAGGGTATCCAAATCTACTAAGGTTTTCTAAGGAACTAATCTCCAAATTCCCATTGTCCTAGATGTGAGCCAGGGAATACAATATACGAGCTTCTAATGGCCCAGGATGCAAGATTTCTTCCTAGATGCGATGAAGTGCTGACAAAATGTGAGCCAGGATACTAGATGCGAGCTAGGATACCTAATACAATCCAGGAAATCTAGGATGCTAGTTTATGATGTCTCTGTCAGATTTGGTCAGCTTTGAAAAATTTGTCTTGGAAGTGCATGAAGTTTGTCTTATTGCAGATTGCATTCTAAGACCTGTTAGTGGGTGAAAAACACGTGTAGACCCATGATTGAAATTTGTTGCTTATTTGAAGTTGTTATCTTTTTAATGATTTTCAAGTACATGAATCATTATTGCATTGTTAAAGGGTGAAAAACCACATCCCTATGCCCTATTTCTAGGTGGAGGATGAAAATACTTGCTCGTTGACTTAGGTACACACTAAAATTCTAATTACAATACAACCATCACAAAGCACACAATGGCTCTAGTCATGATGTTGTATTAGCCGAACCCAAATTCAAGTGAGGGCATGATATGAAAAGTGTCTTGGGGAAATTAATTTTTTCCTTGCACAAGGATTATCATCCTTTCGAGGGTGAATCAAGAATTCTTGTAGTTTAAGTGTTGTCTATGATTGGGCAATTTGTTTGAAACCCTCCCCCATAGAATTGCACAAGGAAAAATTGAGGCCTATAGCCCTATGAATACTTAAATATGTGTAGCCTCGCAAGCAATATTTGAGCGGCTCCGCTCTACACATACCCAAGAATGTTCAAGGAATGATGTCAAAATTCCAGGAATAAAACCGATTCCATCTTTTGAGGCTTTATCCTATGAGGAAGCAACTATTTATAGTTTGTTGGAAGGATTAGCGTAAAACTTGTCCTCACTTGGGTCATTTATGGGAGATTGTTTCCTCAACTGGTAGGCCCTCTACTATTAAATAAGCATACAAAGGATTGGTGATCGTAGGACATCTAGATTTTTTATTCCTCTGAAGAAGAAGAGAATACTCTGCTAATCCATTCAATTTTCTCCCAAAACACATAAATCAAAGTTCATTCCCTCAAGCTATGTTGAGCCTGATTTAACTGTTCCTAAGGTAATGAAAATAGGATGAAAGCAAATTTGTGTTGTTTAATTATCCGCAATATTAAGTGATTTTCTTGTTCAGTTACTATCCCAAATTTAGACAATGAGTTTGTTCAATTAGCCCACAATGTTAAATGCTTTCATTGGTTCAATTACTTATTTCCAAAATGAAGTTTAAACAATGAGATTGCTTGTTCGTTTACCCCCAAATCCCTCCATAAGTGTTTAACCAACGTCTGATTTTCTAATTTTCCTCAAGAGGAAAAGAGCATAATCATCTAGTTGACTTGACATGTATTGAGAAAATGGTGTTAAGTTTGAAAGATTTCAAAAAGGGGTTAGTATTGAAATTAGTTGAAGATCCCTGCAACCACACATGTTAGTATTGTCTTCTTATCTCCTTCTCAGAAACCTGCAAGCACTTAGTTAGGCTGTCAAAATGTCAACTTGACCATTGGCTAGGATGTTAGGGTTAGGAAATGCAATCCACAAAAAAATTCACCAGATGCGATCCAATAAATGTAGTAAACAATACAAAAAAATCAAATACAACATTGTGCTACTAGATGTGATAAAGAATTCACTAGATGCAATCCTATGTACTGAAAATGATCCAGGAAATCCCAGATGCAAGCCTTGATTTTTGCGGTGTGAGGGCGTATCCTGGATGTGATCTTCTGCTACTAGAAATGACTCTGGACCTTAAAAATAGGAGGATAGATTAGTGAAAATGGATTTAAAATGAGGAAAAATCTAGAATTGATCCCCATGGTGGGCGCCAGAAATATTAGCGTGAAATATTGCACCTGTTACCTGCAACACATTACTTCAATAGATCATTATATTAGTGGAAAACATGGTTAGATGAGCATATAAAGCACTAAAATTGACCTATTTCTTTCTAAATATGAAGAGTATGATAAGCAACATAACAACCCTCAGATTATACTACTATCAGTGACATATACGACTTAGCATGAAAGATTTGAGTTTAAGACAAACTATTTAATCATTAAGCAATGCATATTAACTCTAGAAATGAAGACAACAATAATGCCTAAACATGAAAAACTAAATGAAACATGAATCTATATAAATCCTAACAGCATAACAATGCATTTTCAATCTAAAATGAAGGCTTATTTGTGCTCAAAAACCCCTTCTATTTATAGAAGAAATGAGGAGAGAGAGGTGGACAAGGTTCATTAATGGAGTTGAAAAACTAATTAATGAGGTGTAAGAGAAATAAATGCCAAAGACATTGAAGAGGCATGGGCTTAAGGAATCTCCGTTAATAAGGAATTAATGAGAGCCTTTAAGAATCATGGGAAGGGTGTAAGAGGCAAGCTTAAGAAGGTGGACTTAGAGAGAGTCAAGCTTGAGAAAGTTGACTTTCTCAAGTGGGTTGAGTTCCTAATCACACCTTAATGGAATGTGACATCATTAGGAGGTGGGTTAGAATGGGATTAGGATTAGGATTAGATTTAGCATGGGGTGAATAGGTTACGATGGGTTTGAACCCATGGTCAATGTGGTTGAAGTAGGTTAGGTTGGGGGTTTAGGGGAATATTAATGAAATGAATTATATTAAATATATTCATTCAAAAATAGGAATATTAATTATTTAAGATTTGTATTGCTTTAGATAATTAATTAGGACTATATCCAATTAATTAGATTAATTTAGGCTAGAAGATAGGCTTTTTGCAAGTGATTTGATATAATAGGGATTTATTTAATTCCTTTTAAATTTATTACCTTAGCCATGTTTGATTTGAATTGATTTGAATTAAATTGGTTTGATTTGATTGTGTTAGTTGATTAATAAAAGTTAGTGATTATATCACTTAGGAGATTAAATCTAATTTGAATGAATTATGTCAACCGATTGAAGAGTTGTCTGAACATAATTGGGGGTATTATCACACTTAGGGAAAATAGGGTCTATCATGAGAGCAGACCAAATCTAGGTGGTTACAAGATTTATACCTTATCCAAACCAAATCCAACTATAAGTTAGCTTCCATAAGATAAATTAATATCTAACAATATAAGCTAAGTCGAACCAAAACTATTACCCAAGTCAAGTGATCCACTCAAGAAATATACTGGCACTCAGGCATTATACTGTCACTTGGGAAACATACTAAACTCTAGCACTTAGGATATTGTGTGTACTCAGGCTACTCTAATCACTTGGGTAATACTGATTACAAATATCTTCTTGGTCGGCACTGCCACTGTATGGGTTACATTGTAATTGCTTGGGTTGCACTACTGGCTCAGTCAACACTGTGATGACTAAGTGTTTTGGTAGTAATTGATAATATATCTTTCCATAAGGTCATCAATCTCCCCTTTTGGCATTAGTGACCAAAAACACTCATCATGTTCAAAAACTACTCGACCTTCTGAGTAAAAACTCTCCATTACCATATGCTTGGGTTTTGACAATATCTATGTGACTGAGTTACAACTGACACTCTTTTTTTGTTTTTTCAAAATTTATTTTGTAACACTTATATATATCTCTACTCTACTTCTCTTCTGTACATGTATTTCCTATATACATCTTTACTATATCCTATATACATTTCCCCCTTGTTTTTAAAACAAATGCCAAAATATATCTATATGGTAATACCAAAATAGGATAGGAAATCACTATGTACCTTTAAAATCTGAGACAAAGTATTATCCCAATTATCCTGCAACACCTTCAGGTTGTGTAACTCTATGTGTATCTCTGCTGATAGCTCCATCATATGCTATGCAACTGAAAATTTGTTGTCATGAATAAGAGTCCTGGCATTAGCTATATGCTTCTACATTACATCCATGTGTGAAAGGAGTTGGCTCTACATAGCTGTGAGAGATTCTCTTTTCCTTGCTTCTTCCCTTAGTAATTCAGCCTGCATGTCTATGAGATATTTAATTTTTATAAAATGTGTTGAACTTGAACTCGGGTTAAGTGCCAACTGATTTGCACTTTCCTTTAGATTTGTATCTACCTTTGTAAGATTTTTCTTGATTTACATTGTGAAGTTTGAAGTATCACTTAACTTTACAAATAATGAAGCAACATTATTTACTATAGTTTCTAGAGAGCTAATGAGAGAATTAAGCTTGACTTGATCAATTGCAACCTTTCTTGCAACATTCTCTAGAACTTTTTTCTGAAACTTTCTTTCTGCCTTCTGAAGTAGTTTTTCCTAATAATTTAAATCATTATTGAACTTGTGGACTATGTCTACAAGTTGGTCCATAATGGAATTACTCTCATTTAATTCTACTTCTAGTACATCTACGAATATACCTTTTGTGTCTTCTAGCACTTTGTTTCTCTTCCTTTCTGCTTGGATCTTCTGTTGTGTAGCTATGTTCTTCCATATCTCCCCTAGTGTGTCCATTTTCTCTACTAACAGATTGGATAGATCCCAATTTTGAATCACAATGTCTTTCTCAATATCAATATCATAAATTATTATTTCTTTTCCTTTTCCACTGTTCTTAGGATTGGGTGAAGGAACAAAATCCTTACCTTTTCCACTATCATCCACATTCTTTCTTTCCTTAGTTATCTCCTTAGTATTCATTTTGAATAGGTCATTGACATTTGTTGCACCAACTGTAGGGTCTGAATAAATTTTTGCATCAATTCTCACCGACGGAATGTTCCTAGTTACTTTCTGTGACTCAGTTAGGCTTGGCCCAGTAGTAGGTGGAGCCTGGTGCTCAGTCCCTACTAGTCCATGTGTACATTCAATAGACTTATCTTTGCTTGGAGATAGGATGATATGTATATGTGATTGGGATAGAGATGCCATTACATCTACTGTTATCTTCTCTACATTCGATGCTTCAAAAAATTCTACCTCAGGTAAATCTACATCATTAGTCTTTTATTTTTGGTCTTAACTCGATACTTTTGTCTTGTCTTCTTCTTTGATTTCTAAGACCATCTTCCATATGTTTGTAGCGTCCTGCACCACATCCTCTATCTTCTTATTCAATACCTAAAAAGTCTGTACATGCCAACTGCCATAGCTAGGAATGAAACTCGACGCACACTAACTTTTGTAACCTTAAAATCATATAATCCAACTTAACTCGGTTAAGCATGTACAACTCAGGTGTTACTAAGGTCTTGACTTGGTTAAAACTATAATATGTCCTAGTGCATCAATATGCTGATTTGGACTTACTATCATGTTTGGAACTAATGTAGGATGGCTTGTATGCACAGTTTGAGTAGTCTCCTTGCATGTTTATTTGGATATGGTAGATCCACCCAATTCACTACTTTGGGTGTCATTCGATCCTTCATTGTTTTAGTCTGAACTCTCAAGAGATTTCCTTACCCACTATTGATTCTTTTGAATCTGATTTCAGAAAATTTTTCTTTGCCTTTTTCAAACCCAGTATCCACTTTCTCTTTGTTCATGCAATTATTTCTTAGATGACCGAGTTGTTTATATACATAACATCTCTTAGTAGGATTCGATTTTTTGAGATGAGCCTTTACACAATTTGCACCAATATGCCCATATTCACCATAGTGACAAAATCTTCTCCATGTGTTGTAATCCCAACCAAAAATTTCTTTAGCTAGTTGTTTAGCAGGGTCCATTTCTTAGTTCTGCACTGGGATGATTTTTGACCTTGTTTGTTATAATTGAAACATTTTTCATCAAACTTAGGTTTCTTAGTGCATTGGCTTGCCCTATGTCCATGGTTTTTTTCATATGTAGCATTTACCATTAAAATTTTATTTTATATTTCTCCAACACTTGTTTTCTGTGTGCCCTAACTTTCCACAATGATTACAAGTAGGTTTTCTATTCGTTTGAGTTCCTTGTTGTGAGCATTTACCTTGTTCAGTATAACCTAATCTAGTCTATCCATGATGTCTGAGTTGAGTTTTCTCGGTCAACTGATCCATGCTTCCAAGTGAATTCATCATACTTTCATTGGTTTATTTTTGAGTATTGACATCATTATGTAGTCTTTTATTTTCTATCGTTAGATTGATAAATTATTTTTTTACATTATTCAGTTGATTTGTCATATTTGCTTGCTGAAGTGACAAATGATGGATTTCATTTTATTTTTCTTCTATTCTTGTACTCAACAATATTTTATCTTCTTCTGCCATTTCTCTGTCATTTTCTACTTGACACTTTTTTCTATGACTTCAAATATTCTATCTGAATGAATTTCTTGTTCTCTTCTTAATTTTTTGAATTCTTCATGTATATTGATATTCTTTCTAATTAGGTCTTCAATTGCTTCATTTTATTCTTGTGAACTTCTTTCTTTGCATAAGTCATCAATTCTTTCTTTTATGTAACTTTTGTCATTCATCTGCACTGCTAAATCTTTTCTTCTTTTCAGTGAAAGAGAGAGCTATTCCTTGAGTTTCTTGATCTGATCCATGGCTGCTTGTAGATCTATCTTTTTATTTTTAATGGCTTTCTCAAGTTTGTATATTTCCATTGCCTCTGATATTTTCTCAAGTTGTTAAACTTATGTAAAGAAAACCTTTTCTCTAATACCAATTGCTGGAAATATGTTGAGTCACGGTGACTGAGAGGGGAGTGAAGAAGGCAACAATAAAACTCAATCCTTTTAATCCAATATTAGATTATCTAAACTGATTGCATGCATGAAATGAAAATCAATAAAACATCCACAATATTTGACACAATATTTGGTTACCTAGAAACCTTCCAAATAGAAAGTAAAACTATGGTGGAGATGGTACCCATAAGATTTATTACTGTAGTATAAATTTAGCATGTTAAAGCTTACAATTGACCACTTCTGATGGCCTTCCTTGTTAGGAGCAATAAAGACTGTTATGTTCACCTTGAGAAAGATTTAATACAATACAATCAAGTAATACAACTCTATTAGGAGATTTATAGAGGACTATTAGGTCCACCTTGTTAGAGGATTTTGCTGATGCACCTGTTAGGATGAACCAATAGATGATATTCAATGCAACTCTAAATTGCTCAATAAGATCCAATGATATAAACTAATCACCTAATTTTGATAGATGAGTCTTTGTTGTTCCTTATACTATTGTAGCCTGTTAAACAATCTATCTCTTCATATTGACATACATGCTTCTATTCATATATTCACACATATTTTGGATAAAAAAAATACTCTATATTTGTACCTTATCCATACCAAATAAGACTATAAGTCAGCTTCCATAAGATAAATTAATATCTAACAATATAATCTAAGTCAGCCAAAAACTATTAATCAGGTCGAGTGATCCACTCAGGAAATATACTGGCACTCAGGCATTATATTGTCACTCGGGAAACATAATAAACTATGGCACTCAGGCTAGTCTATGTACTCGGGCTACTCTAATCACTCGGGTAATAATGATTACAACTATCTTCTTGGTTGACACTATCATTGCATAGGTTACATTGTAACTTCTCGGGTTGCACTCCTGGCTCGGTCAACACTATGATGACTAAGTGTTTTGGCACTAATTGACAGTATGTCTTTCCATAATGTCATCATATGTTACCACAATAATGAATTGTGCAAACATTATCTGGAAAAAACAACTACTTGAAGGTATGAAAGAGAATATAACCGATCCAGTTACTATTTTATGTGATAATACTAGTGCTATAAACATATCAAAGAATTTGGCGATGCATTCTAAGACCAAGGACATTTCTATCAAGTATCATTACTTGAGAGGAAAAGTTAAAGAAAAGCATGTGATGTTGGAGTATGTGAATTCAAAGGATCCTGTTGGTTCTATTTCATGTTTTTGCTATTTTTCCCTGTTCCTTGCTTTCCTCTCTCAAAGTTTGCAGGTTTTCATGCCTATTCCATGTCAAAATCTTGTTAAAACCCTGCAAAAAACCCTAAGACCTATTGTTAAACGATGCATTTTAAACCCTTAGCCATGTATTTCTAATTATTCATTACCTTTTTCAAGTCACTATAGGCATGTGCTATTTAAAAGCTTAAGTCAGGTCGCTTGATCGCGTGATTCAAAATGAATATGCCAAATGATCTCCCGACTTCGCTTTTGCCTTGTGTCGCTTAGTCTCATGACAAAAAAGAATATTCTCTGAGTGTCTCGAGACTTAGCGATCTTCCTTTGGTCGGGTTGTCGCTTGATCCCATGTTGTGAGCTTCTAAGTGAAACGGGACCCACCTCCAGTCGGGTGATCACTTGAGAAAAAGGCAAGTCAACGAAATGTCTTCTGACCTTGCGCCTTTCTTCATGTCGCGTGATCTCGTGATTAAAAGATGGTTAAGAGATAGCAGTCACGATCATGCGACTAACGGTTTTAGGTTATGTGATTTCCCTCAGTCGGGATGTCGCCAGAACAGAGGTAATGAGTCAGACTTCCAGAATGCATAAAGTGGACGAAGTAGTAGATGACATCTGTCAGATTGCTATTGGTTTTCGTGTGATCGCTTGATGAAAGAAAAGGATCAAGCGACAAGGAGACTTAAGTCATTATACCCTCACTCGCGAAGTCTTGTGATATTTTAAGGGTATGTGAAAATGTGAAGCGATTAAAAGATAGCCGTTCGATGAACAGATGAAGGGATCTAACGGTGGTCGCTAAGTCTCATGATAAAAGTGCCCAAGGTAAAAAGTACTCCCGACTAAGCGATTAAGGTATGTCGCGAAGTCGCAGAAAACATGAAA
>MU223437.1:441803-453089 GCA_018584345.1 Thuja plicata | reverse complement strand
TAAGGATTTGATACAGGGGTTTGAAGGTAACAAGGTAGTTTGTAAGGAAGATTACCCTAATTGTTTGAGCTGTAAGGCAGTTCAGTGTATCTTGTTTATATCTTTTCTTTTCTTATTATTGACTCTGTAGCCCAAAGGATAGGTACTGGTTCAGAAGGTTATTTGAATACCTATCTATGTTACATATGTTCCAAGTTTTCAACTACCAAATCAAATTTTAAACACTCTGTTACCAAGAACACATAAGCATAACTTATAAAGGACCTTTTTCAGCAGGACACAGTCCATGATATTTATTCCTTGAAGAGAGAATCACTTAGGTTAACCCTCCTATAAAGAAAAGGAAGAAGGATTGAAATCCTTATATCACTGGTTTCTTTTCATATAAAAGATCATGGTTTATATGGTTATATCTTGTTTATGATTATGCTTGATCATTTACAAGGTGTTTTATGAGATTGTTCAGTAAAGATACATGACAAATCAGTGTCCACATTAAAATACTGTGTTATTAGTCATCTTATAAGGTAAAACCTGCCTGAGCATCTATGGAGCTCAAAAACAAAGAAGGATGTTGTTTAATCCTTAGCAATTAGGCTTTTCTTGTCTCTGAACTATGAAACAGGATTAAGAGGTAACAAGATTCAAATAAGTATTTCAAGAAATATAGTTCATGCAAGAAAAATCCCTAACAGATCCATTAGCAGATATATTTACCAAGCCACTACCAAAATATTCTTTCGAGTTTCTCAGAGCTAAATTAGGGGTTCTACCCCTATCCAACATTCACTAGAGAGAGATACATGTTGTATCAATTCTAGGACTCAATAGAATATATATATTTTGAGTTGATGCAAGTGTTCACACTTAAGGTGACTCATGAAGTTCTATAAAGTAATTATGTATGCAATGAGTTATTATTGCATGTGAGGTATAATATATTACCTGAACAAGTTTTGAGGAGTATGAAGCTTTGGCATTGTTGTCAAAGAAGGAGAATGATTGATTAATGTTCTAAGAATAGAAAGAGATAGAATAAGAAATGAAAATAGAGGGAGAACAAGATCAAAAACCTTTGAGGGAGTAACGATAGAAAAAATATGTTAGAGTGTGCCATTATTAATTGACAGTGTTTCCATCAATGCCAAAGAAGGAGATTGTTACTCAACTAATGGAGATGATGATAAAAACTGATATTAGAGGTATATAATATTGTAGAAAGGATTAGATCATTTGTTATTTTTTCATTGATGTCAGGCAATTGATTTCTAGTTCATATTGAATTACCATATCTTTTCAAGTTGATTTTAATGGGTAGTTAATAAAGATCAGACAATGATAAGTTCATATTGAGATAATTGTTTTCTAATTTGTCAATTTGGTAAAGAAGATTGGTGAAGTTGGTAAGATAAATAGTTAAGTTACCAAGAAGAAATAAGTCTATCAGTAAAGGGTTGTGTAAGTTGGTCAGGACACTGAGACATTGAAGGTACCGAGAAGTGTATGTTAGTCACCGAGTCAAGAGTTAGTTTTTGAGTGGAAAATTTGTTAGAAAAAAGGATAAGAACATATTTAATGGGGAGCCATAGTGATATGGAAGATTCTAAGGATGAATAAAAATTTAGTTACAAGATCTATGCATGAGAAAATTTAAGGAAAATATCTATGGTATAGATTAAGCCAAAAAAGTGATGGTTTTAATTCTGAGAAAAGTGCAAGTTCTAAGGTGATACTAAAGTTGTTCACGGAGTTTCAAATTCACTGAATCAGTTCAAAAAGTTGATCTAATAGTTGAGAGTGATTGAAGTAAAACCTAATCAAGGAGATTAAGAGGAAAAAATAGAGTCTATTTAAGGGATGAATTCAAATAACACAAGGGATGGCAAGTTAAAGTGTTGAAGTACTACCAAGTGAAGTAGTTAAGAGCAAAGAGGTGTAACTCTGATTCTAAAGTAGAGATTGATGAAGTGTTGATGCCACTAGTTAGAGAGTGCATAAGGGATATTATCAAGCAAGAGGTAGTTGCATTTATATAGATCAATTTATATACTCTTTCTTATTTACATTTGTAATAGAGAAGTCTCTTAACCGAGTACAGTTACCAAGTATTATTGTAAAATAATTGAGAAAGGTGACATTATAAAAGAGTGTTCAAAGCCCTCTAAGAAAACCACTCCTAACAGGGTGAAGATCTTAATAGGTTTGAGTTAAATACCCTAACAGGGTCATATATAATAATGTGTATTTTAATCTTTAATGGGACTGGCTTTTAATTGAGTGTACTTTATAAGAGAATTTTGATTTGTCGGTGACAAATCCCATAGAGGTTTTTCAAAAATTGGGTTTCCTCATTAAATATAGTGTTATGTGTGTTGAATGGTTTACGTGCATGACATTAACTATTTATGAAAGTTGTTATTTTATTTATTGAAGTTATTGGTGTTTTGGTTTTCTGTTATAGTTTCTTGTACTGAGTTAAATCAGAGATAAGTTTTAAAGGATTAAAGTATCATGGTTTTCTAATTCACCCCCCTCTCAGTAAACCAACACTTCTCCTTTTATTCAAATATTAATGGATTGTTGACTTTGGGATGTTATTTTTTTATTATATTTTAATATAATATCTTAGATCTAAATACAATCTACATTATACTCTAAAATATTCTTTTGAAATAAGGAGATATGATTGTTCTAAAGGTGAGTTAAAAGAGTGTGGACATAATGAAAGTGTAATAATGCACAAATAGTGTAAAGATAACTAAATAAAAAAATTCCACAACATGGTATATAATGATCATCCCTTCATACTTATGGCTACTTGTGTCTTGTTCTTGGATGAATGACCCATCACAAAGTCCCAATATTGTCATTTAATATGGTGATACTAAAAGGATGAACAAAAAATTCATCACACATATTCATATATGAAATTATTAGATCCTACAACACTTAGTATATGTAAATGAAATTTTATAATTTTTTTTGTTTTTTTTGGAAATAAGAGGGAAAGGGAATGCAAATAGGGATAGGAAGATAAGTCAACTCCTCTTTCTACAACCATACATTTCAAAGGAAGATGTCCTCAATAGGATCAAGAATAGACTTATGCGCTAATTGGGGGCAATGATCCCTCACTAAAATAAGAGTGATTGGATAAGTGGAAATGGTTAAATGAAGGAAATTAAATTTTTTATATGCCAACTAGGTGAAGGTAAAAAAATGTAATTAATAAACTGAAAGAGACCTAAAATGAGGAGAAATTTAACAACTTGGAAAGAAAAACAAAGGACTAACCTATGGGCCAAATTTGGTAAGAAATATAGCAGGGATAGGTAAAAAGTAGAGAGGTACCCAGGAACATGTCACCAATGGCGACCTATACCTAGAAACTCTTGTAGAAACATTGGAGGAGTTCTCACTATTTCTCATCTTCCCTAGCCAAACCCCTATAGGAATCAACCTTGAAAATATGAAATAAATTGCAAAAGGAAAGTATGTAAAGATGAAAATTGTTGGTTTACCTATCATAAAACCCTCATGAACAAATGTAGAAATCATTCAAATCTATAAATAAATTTGAATGTTTTTGGAATATAAATATTTGACCTTGGAATCGAATGTAGAATAAAAGATGGCATCACAAATATATAGATATATGACTGCAACACCTAGATCTTGAATCATGATATACTTGAAAATAGTTGAAAGGAAGGAGAGAAAAGATAGAATTGGATGATGAATCTTCTTTCTTAATTGATAATTTCTCTACTTGTCCATCATGGGAGAGAAAATTTATTCAATTGTATAATATTTCATTGAGTTTTAATTATCTTGAAGAAATTGATGCTTGCAGATCTTGAATTAGGATATTTGTCATCAAATCTTGAAGCCAATTTCTCTTTCATGTTTGAAAACATTATAGCACGGTTAAAAAAAAATTATATTATGATATAATTTCACTTGGTAATGAATCATGGATGTCAAAATGAGGAGAGAAGTGGTCCTTGTATACTTTACACCCTCATTTTTTGATTCAATTTTGGTCGAGGCTGACCACAAATCAAGAAATCTCACTAAACCCTGACATTAGGCTCTAAGCCAATTTAGGGCCTACAATGCCTGGGACAGGTCACCAAGGGAAATATCTACCTAGGGAAATGGGCTGAGAAATATTAAAAGGGGTGTCACAAATCAAGAAAAAAGTGAGGGAGAAAATATAGGTTTCTGGGATCAAGCATAACGAGCATTATGACCTCAAAACAACCAAATAGGGGCTAATAGGTCATAATATGTATCCAACAATGGGTGCTAACATTTTTGAACTATAAATTTATCCCACACTTTAGCAGGAGTATGAGACAAGACCATGCTCACATTAAAGTAGATCAATGCATAAGATTGATCTTGTCAAAGTCAAGAATAAAAAAAACATCAATCCCCTTATTGACTCAAATCTTCATCAAATCTGCATAGAAGATAAGGTAGGCATCACTCATAAGAGAGAAATAAGAAAGAAGAGAGACAAACATTATCACTAGTCTAGTAAGGGAATGCCTTAATGTGGATCAAACAATGAAAATATACCACAAAAGACAAATTTGAAGGTCTAGAAAGATGTGTTATGCTAGTATATCAATAAAAATGATCCATCCTTAAGGAGAGAATTATCTATGTTAAGGGATATGAAAAAGAGGATGATCAAGCTGAAAGAATTATTCTTCTCTTTAGGGATCAATAAAAGTGATTAGGCCTAACAAAAGTGTTGTCTCCTTAGGGATCAAAGAAAGACAATCAGTCCTTAACAAAAGCCTTGTCTCCAATAAGGGATTGAATTAAAGGGATAAACATAAGGAAAGCATTGTCTTCTGGCCATCTACAAGAGAAGACACATTGGATCATTATGTGTATGTTCAAAATGTGAAACAAAAATAATAGTGTATTCCCCCACATTAAAGTAATTGAAAACTCCTTAATCAGAGCAATGAAGTTAACATAGTGTACATATACCCACAATAAATATTTCTTCTATGAGATGTCCCCACTAAAGGAGAAGTCAAGGGAAATGAACACATAGAAAAAGCCAACACAAAGGGATCTAAAAACTCTGGGGTCAATATGATCATATAATAATACATGTATATAATATAAAAATGAAATGTGATCGTTCCTGAAAGGTAGGAGAACAACAAGAACAATGAAAGAATGTCACATAAGAGTTATGAAGAAGAGTCTTTTGGGTGGCATTAAAGAGACCAAAAATATTAGGTAGCTACCAGTTTGCATTATCCCTAATCAAATACACAAATGAAAATATATAAACAGTGGAAAATATACAAAATAACATGTAACCAAATATAGAATAGAAGAATGTCTACAATATTTTTATTCCTTTATCACCTTGCGCAAATAGAGAAAAAAAGGGTTGTTTAAAGAAATCTAGAAAAACATATAACATGAAGGACATCACGAGGGAAGCACATCATGAAAAAAAAAGCACAAAAAAAACACAGCATAAGAGGAGCTAGTCAAGAGTATCATCTTTCCCCCCATATCGGTTCGTAGATTTTATGGAAGGTGGGAAATATGTAAGGGAAGAAACATAAAGCATGGTAGATGAAATAATATACCCAACTCCAAACAAGGACCATGCTATGAAGTTGGGTCATTTTACTCTTTACTAAGATTAAGGGATAATTGTTGTGAAAATATAGCTGGGAAACCATGATTACCATCAATAAGCTCAAACATATCATTAGAATCAATAGAATGAGTATCATGGCTAGTTGCATTATGGTAATCAAAAGCATTACCATAAAGAGTATTTTCTTCTTCCCAATTCACTGTAATACAATCCAATATATGAATAGAGATATCATGTTTGTTCAATATGTTGTTTTTTTTGAGTTAGCTTCTGACTTTGGCTCAAGAATAGGTTTATCAAAATTATTCAGAGAATTAATAGGTTATTTAGGAGAATTAATGTTTTGGGAAGTAAAATGATTTTGGGCTCTAGCACAACATTTACAATGGTGGTCACAAGCATGAGAGGTACATTTCATTTTTATAGAAATTATATTTGACTCAAGATAAATCAATATTGAGTCATTTTCTTCTTTAGGGGGACGAATTGAATGAACCATAGAAGATTGAGAGATGTTATCAATATAATTATTATAAGATATAGGAGGAGGAACTAAAGCATCTCTAGGAGGTGTATATAGTGTAAGGAGAAGTCTAGGTCTATGGAGGAGAGATGGAACATCCTCCGATTTTCTAAGCTCACAAATATTTTGGATCTTTTAGTTTTTATATGACTGGAAAATAATATCTCTACATGGTTTGGTTGGTTTATGTATGGAAGGCCAAAAGAAATCAAGATCGATAGACTCTTGAGGCACTAAATTTTGAAAAAAGATATGGTCAATAGTCATGATTTATCCATTATCAGGAAATTTAAAATATTTATTAATACGAGAGACTACGAATTTCATGGAGGTAAGCCAAGTAAGACCAAGTTTGACTTGAAATTAATTCAAATTTGGAATCACAATAAAGACAATGTCTAATTTTTTTCCCACCAACTTCAACAGGAAATAAAATTGAACCATGGAAAGGATAAAGGAAACCATTGCATGTTTCGACAATAACATCAAATTCATCATTAACATAAGATTATATTTTTCTAGTGAAAAGACGGTCTTCAATTAGCATAATCACCATGCAAGTAGGGTCAATTAGGACACCATGAGAATAAAGGCCATGAATATTTTCCATCATATAAAGTGGACCTTCATGTTCTTTAATTTTCTTAGTATGGTCAAAGGTAATACACAATTCAGGCTTAGATTTAGATTTAGGTTCAATTTGATCATTGAGGTCGACAATTTTATTGGCTTCATTATATTTATGATCATAGTAGACAACATCAATGGAGGAAGAAGGGAAAGGCTGGGCAGGCTCATTGGTATTGATCTAATAAGATGGAAAAGGATTGGTATATATTTGAAAATTTTGGCTGGGATATGATACCAATTTGTTTCCTTGCTAATTAACACCCTAAATAGATATAGCATTACAATCAATGAGGTCTTATATAATATATTTCAAATAAAAAACTTTTTTGTAGCATCAGTGGGTTGATAATGGTATTGGAGGAAAGATTTGTGATCAAAGTATTTGGATAAGGGTTTGGAAGTGTCAATTGGATTAATAGGAGGTGTTGGCACCCAGAAAATCAGGGCTTGATTCACATGAAAGGGAAGTAAATTTTTATTTTTATTTTTATTATTCCCTATTTCTTAAAATGTTACTAATTGAAGGGATACATAATGTGTGCTATTGTTATAAGAAAAATTTAAATATTTTATTTCAATGCTTTAAAATTATTTATTTTTGAAATAAAATAAAATTTAAAAAAAAAAGATATAAAAGTAATGAGGTAAAAGGGTAGATGAAGGGAGTTGAACACTCGACCTCCCAATCCAACCCTTATATCCTAGCTACCCATCCTATCCTTCCTAACCGATTGTTCTAATTAATTTCTTGATCTTAAGTGTTAAAATTAAGAGCATATAATATTATTTTATTGTCATTTCTATCCCATGTTAATATTGAAGAGTATGTGTTGGGATATGTTATTTGATATATTGAAAAATTATTTTGGAGGGAGAATTATATTATATTCTTCCGATTATTTCAAAACAAATTGGAGGATATTTTGCATGTGGAATTAGGTTTTCAAAAATATTTTAATATGTTTCCTTATGCAAATTACTTAAACTTCTTTTTAGGAAAGTGAGGTGTTTTTAATATTCTAGGGTGAGTAATAATATCTTGTAACTTTTATTTTACCCTAGAATTTAAAATGTATTTGTCATCATTGAGATAAAATGTAAAATAATTCCTAGGATGAATTATTAAGTTATATGATTTTTAAATGAAATTCCCTATTGCAATGGGATAAGAACTTATGAAATTATAATTAATTATGAGGGTGGCTTGCATTTCTTATTTTTACCCTACATGAATAAATTAGCAAATTGTATATTAGGGTCAGTCATTTGTTAAATACCCTAAGATGATAATGTGAGTTTTGTTATTCAAGGTTATTATTATGTTTCCTTTGTTAGGGTAATTGTTATTTCAACGTTGAAAGCATATGAAAATATTTGTGGGGTATCCTATTATTAATAAGGAATGTACTTTTGTTTGGATAGGACTACTTTTAAATAAAGAGTATATTTGTTAAGTACATTAAATACCATTATTACATCCCTTATTACCCTAATCCTTAACTAATGTTTTTCCCTAAAATATTAGTTTCAATAATTATTAACTGAAGATACGTTATGTATTTATATTAAGAGAGAATTACTCTAAAAAGGATTATAAGATGTTACCAAAATTTAAAGATGAATGGTCCTACTTAAAACAAAAATACCTAATTACCTATGTTTATGTGCAAGAAATTGTGCAAAGGTCATTTTTTGAAATGGGAAAACATTTGACCAATGATTTTACTGAGCAGGATACAAAGGTTGTTGAAGATTTATTTTGCACAAACAAATGTGAAGATTGTAATAGTTAGGGTGTGGTTTTTGGGATTAGGTTATGAGATTAGGTAGAGTGAAAAGGTATGTCTTTTCACGAGAAATGTTTCAGGGTTTATAAATATGTGAGTCATTTGAAGAACAAGTGGATCATCATTATCAACATTAAAATATTTTAACCAGTTCATGCTTTTATTCCGGATCAATACATGTGGATCGAGTGATTTTTCAAGCTTAATACAAAATCTTTGTTCAAAATTCATCAGTCATATCTGTTCCTCTGTGTTAATTTAGAATTGGCTCTTTGGATAAAGTATCCTTACTTTCTTTAAGATATTTGATTTATTATAGTGCAAGATCAAATAGGAATTGTAGAACTATATTCAGTTGGTTTCTCATTGTGTATGGCTAAGCGTGCCTTTTGAATACGGTAGGATTCAATTGGTCTTTCCTCTGAGGATTAAATTTAATTTGAATAGTTGTCTTCCTTTTTAAGTTTGTTGTTGTTAATTAATCATTTTCTTGAAGTGATCGATTTATTTTAAATTTTTCTCCAAAGTTATACGTTTTAATTCAAAGTGTCACATTGTCGTTAATATATTGAACTTGAGGAATTTTGGCATTGATCATCAATTAAAGGAATCACACATAGTAATCACATTAAGGATAAGGAATAGGCACCGGTCTTTATTATAAATTTAGTTAAGATTTATTATCTTTTTGTATCAAAGCAATTCACTACATTATTTTGTTTACAAAATTCATTCAGTCATCTAAGAAAGCATATTATATTTAGGCCTACCAGCCTTGGCGATCAAAGCCTAAATTGCAGAGTTTTAAGTTCCTAAGGAATTAAACTTGTTCATTGGCTAGAGTAAGCATAATTCTAGTCTGCTGTTTTGGGAACCAACAGATTGGTGCCTCCGCTGGGGAAGTTGTTAAGGAAGTTTTAGAATTTCTGGATTCATGTTTGAAGAGATTTCAGATTGTGGTCTGAGATAGGAAACAATTGTTTTTTTCCTCATAGGAAGTGAGGTGGCGACTCTATACAAGTTTTTTAGGATGTGACTCCACTAGGTGATCAAACCTAAGAGATGAACATTTATTTATTAGAAGGTAACATAAAGGTTGAAAGATTTATCAAAGAAAACCATTATGTCCATTTGGGCCATTAGATTTTAGGAGATTTAAATGTGTCCCTACTAAGGGAATGCATACTAAACCTGCACAGCTCATGCCAAAATTTTGTGGGGAATGGGGTGAATCAGCATCTGATCATTTGAATACATTTTACGCATTTATAGAAGAATATGAGATAAATGTAGAAGATTTTGTGATGAGACTATTTCTCAGGACATTATGTGGGTATGCACGAAGGGCATTTGATTTACTTCCTAATCAGAGTATCTCATCATGGAATGAATTTGAAAAATGGTTTTTAGATGAGTATTATGATGCAGATACTGAAGAGAACATGTGTTATGAACAAGAAGGAGATTACATTGAAGAGGATGAATTATATATGTCTCCCTTAAACACATTTTTTAATATACAAAATGAAGAAGGTGAATCTGCAACACATTTGTTCTTGAGAATGGCAAGAACCTATTGGATGATACCTTTGGACATTAGGCCTAAGTGTGAAAGAATTATGCAAAAATTCTATGATTTGGAGATCGCGGGTGACCCCAGTTTGGAAATTTTATTTGAAATACTTAAAGAAGAAAAAATAATTGGAAATAATATAAATAATGGTGCCAGGGAAGAAAATTTTGAGCATCTTGAATCCGAATATGAAAACCAAGGAGGGGGCTATATGTATTGTGAACATGAAGAACTTCAAAGTTGCATAATAGAAGAAGTGCCTTATATATCTTCCCTGGATATGTATGAGGAAGAAGATACTTACCAGATATATGAAGAAAATAATGTGGAAATAAAAAATGAAAAAATTACAAAAGGATCATCAGAACATTATTCTTTGGAATTAAAAAAATAGGAAGTCTTGGACCAGGTTGAGGAAGATTTCATTGTCGATAAAATTTATATAGACAATGAGGAACATTGTTTTCTTAGCACAGAGCAAATTTCAGAGATATTAGATAAGGAATATAAAAAATACACACAAAGATTAGGATATATTCCTTTTTCTAATTATGAAAATGAGAGGGTTTAGATAGTTTTTGAGGGGATGAAAAATGAGTCCCAAGGAAATAAACCATTTTTGGAAAAGGCCACAATGAATAATGTCAATGAAGAAGGTGGATTTCAGAAGAATTGGTTCATTACACAATGGGACACATTTGAAAACAAAATTGAGTGCAATGCAGTATTTGAAAAACTACAGAAAGAATTATGGGAAAAAGTGGAAGAAGAGAATCCATGAAGAAATGACCTAGATTTTCCAATTCAACTATATAATGAGGACAAAAAAATAATTCATAAAAATATAGTTGGAAAGAAATTTTTTTTTCAGAAAAGTCCTTTTGGAAATCAATTTGTATGTGATGGAACATTTGCCACACCACAGGTAGGTATTCATACAGGTGCGTATAAGTCTGACACATTTTTAATTCCTTTTTATGAAGAATTAGATGTCAATTTTGTCTATGCTGGAAACCTACCTGTTGGAAGCACACTCAGACATGCAAACGTTAGAAGATATAAATCATTTAAGCTACTTTAACATGTCTAAACCATACTCTTAAAAAATAAGAAGACTCCACCATGACCTCCG
>MU223437.1:391284-423472 GCA_018584345.1 Thuja plicata | reverse complement strand
GAAAGTATATGAAAATATTTGTGGGGTATCCTATTATTAATAAGGAATGTACTTTTGTTTGGATAGGAGTACTTTTAAATAAAGAGTATATTTGTTAAGTACATTAAATACCATTATTACATCCCTTGTTACCCTAATCCTTAACTAATGTTTTGCCCTAAAATATTGCTTTCAATAATTATTAATTGAAGATACGTTATGTATTTATATTAAGAGAGAATTACTCTAAAAGGATTATAAGATGTTACCAAAAATTAAAGATGAATGGTCCTACTTAAAACAAAAATACCTAATTACCTATGTTTATGTGTAGGAAATTATGCAAAGGTTATTTTTCAAAAAGGGAAAACATTTGGCCAATGATTTTACTAAGTAGGATACAAAGGTTGTTGAAGATTGATTTTGCACAAACAAATGTGAAGATTGTAATAGTTAGGGGGTGGTTTTTGGGATTAGGTTATGAGATTAGGTAGAGTGAAAAGGTATGTCTATTTCACTAGAAATGTTTCAGGGTTTGTAAATATGTGAGTCATTTGAAGAACAAGTGGATCATCATTATCAAAATTAAAATATTTTAACTAGTTCATGCTTTTATTCCAAAACCTTATGGGATACTATGGACCAATACATGTGGATAGAGTATTTTTCAAGCTTAATACAAAATCTTTGTTCAAAATTCATCGGTGATATCTGTTCCTCTATGTTAATTTTGAATTGGTTCTTTGGATAATGTATCTTTACTTTCTTTAAGATATTTGATTTATTATAGTGCAAGATCAAATAGGAATTGTAGAACTATATTCAATTGGTTTCTCATTGTGTATGGCTAAGCATGCCTTTTGAATACTGCAGGATTCAATTGGTCTGTCCTCTAAGGATTAAATTCCATTTGAATAGTTGTCTTCCTTTTTAAGATTGTTGTTCTTAATTAATCATTTTCTTGAAGTGATCAATTTATTTTAAATTTGTCTCCAAAGTTATACGTTTTAATTCAAAGTTTCGCATTGTCATTAATAGATTGAACTTGAGGAATTTTGGCATTGATCATCAATTAAAGGAATCACATTGAGGATAAGGAATAGGCACTGGTCTTTATTATAAATTTAGTTAAGATTTATTATCATTTTGTATCAAAGCAATTCACTACATTATTTTGTTTACATAATTCATCCAGTCATCTAAGAAAGCATATTATAATTAGGCCTACCAGCCTTGGCGATCAAAGCCTAAATTGCAGAGGTTTAAGTTCCTAAGGAATTAAACCTGTTCGTTTGCTAGAGCAAGCATAATTCCAGTCTGCTATTTTGGGAAGCAACAGGAGGAAGAGTTAACACTTTAACATTAACCACCTTCAACATCACATTATGAGAAGATTCAAACAAATGAATAAAATTATGTGTATGTTTAAAAATACATGAAAAAGGAAACACACCTTTGGATGTTGTTTCTACTTTCTCATCAACATAGTTTATTGACAGATTTATTTTCATGAAGTTCTTTGGTTTCTAAAGCTTGCTAAATTTTTTTGAAGTGAAGTCACTCTTATCAACCACAACCATTGGAGTATTTGTCTCAAACTGACTTGCTTGAAGCTAATATTTATGAAGCATTGCACATCGTTGAGTGAAAAAAGGAAAATTTAGAAAAAAGTATCTTATCTCTAATGTATTTTTTAAATTAGCAATGAAAATACGTTGCACAAAAATATAAAGCATCGGATAAGAAATACGAGAATGAAAATTCTTAAATTTGTCACTTTATCTCTAACACCTTGTTTAAAATGCAACAAATCAATTTAAGAAGTCTTATGACCAATGCTATTTTGAAATTATTGAATGAAGGCATTAGCAAATTTTTTGAAAGAATTAATATAATAGGGAGGTAGAGAACAATACCATTGTAATTCATTATCCTAAAATGTTCTAGTAAATTTTTTTGCCACGAACCTACTGTAGAGGTCAAAAAATATTAATATTATTATTAATAATAGAACCCCTTTTATTCATTTAAATATTTAATTAAATTAATTAAATAGTTTTATTTGTAGTATTTACATATAAAATGAATAATATCCCAACGTATTTCATTTAAATATATTTTTCGCTCACAAACTTCTATTTTTTTAATAAATATATATTTATTGAAAACCCTCCACTTGCCTAAAAGTCCTCTAAACTTGGATTAAATTAAAGTAATCCTCTCCTCACGTTTTGCTAAAAACACCTCTTGCTAATATTATTCTAATCCTAATTTGAAAGGTAATTTACCTCTAATTATCTGTACAATACCCTTTGACTTTTCCAACCTAACCGTCAATCCTAGCCACTCATCTCTCTTCCACCTTAATCTCAACCGTCCATTCCCTTATCAAATATATAAAAATAGGCCTTCCTCTCTTGCATTTCATCTCTCATCTTGTTGTTGAATTATCATTATGCTCATTTTACTCTAGGATTGCATAGTGTTTTTCATGCTCATAGTTATTTTTTTCTTGAATAATGTAGAGATCACATGCTAGGAATTTGTTAAAAGAATAATAGCTTCAATATTTATTTGGATTGCATCCATGGTAGCTTAGTCTTCACATTTTGAGAATCTTTGAGACTAGTTGTTCCATACTAGCTCTTGAATACTTCTTACATCCATCAAAATTTTATTCATCTTAGCATTCTTCACTTGGGGATCTTTAATATTGTGTTTGAGAGAGAACATTCACAACTCCATAAAAGAGAAAATAAAGCAAGCCTCTTGGATGCACTTGTTTCTAGCTCCATCTGATGATATGAGGATCCTTTTTTTGTATTCATGCTTGTTATTTAAATCTTTTACCTACTAACCCTCTAATGGATTTGATGTTTTAATTGATGATTGTAGGCTGAATATTTCCTTGTATACATTATGGCACGCGATGTGTGGCCCATGTCCCTTTAAACATTTCTTCTCTTCTCTTCTTTTTCTTTCATTTCTTTCTAGTTGATGTATCAACATCTGTGTTTTTACATAGAGGCGTCTGTATATACACTAGTTAGTTCTGGATCACCTATCAACATCTAATCTCAAAAGGCATCTCCAATACCTCAACCAGAATCTCTAATACAACACTTTTTCCCCTAATCTTGCTCACCTAAACGGTTATTTTTATAGGGTCTTGGTGTTTTCTGTTGTTTTTAAGACTTTAGCATTTGGTTTGTTAGCAGAGATTGGATTTTACAAGCCATTATAATCTTAATTTATCTTTGAAAAAAAAGTCTTTAAAGAAAAAATCACTAAAGAAATCTTTATTTCGCGTTTGGAAAATCTCAGCATAGGTCTGTGTAGTCGATTTGAGGGTTTTGAAGAGAAGACAAACAATTCATTTTGCTATGTTTGCTGCCTTTTTGGGTTCTGCAAGGTCATCAACATCTACGCATAAGCTAGTTCATGTTTCAGTGTCTACGCATACGCTGATCTAGGTGAACATAATTCGACATCTCCACCTTAAAAATTGGCCTCTACGCTAGGTATAATTTTTTTGTTTTCTCTATGTTTTTTGGCTTTTTTCTGCACTCTATCATTTTAGATAAAAAGAAAAAATCAATGTTTGTGCCCTGCACTAGCATCTGCACCCTTTTTACTTTGTTTTTCATCATTTCTAACAGCTTTTAAAGTATTTTTTGCACTAAGAATGCTTGTCAAAGGTTGATATTTGAAAACTACTGATGAGTTGTCTTGTAGCACTACTTGTCAAAGAGATTCCTCCAAAGATTACTTACATTTTTCTTGCAGGTTGCCTTAATCAAAATCAGCTAAATGATCATGCTTCTTATCATTTTCTTGTTCTTAGGCATATAGATTAACTAGGGGATCTTTTTGTGTTATTAAAAACAAGTGTTAGTGGAGTATGTTATCTTCCTTTTCGGAAGATCAAAAACCTAGACATGCTTGTTTTGTCTACAACCATTAAATATTTGTGTAAAGAACAATGTGTCTTGCGTGTGTGGGACAAAATGACCTTAGATTGCAGAGTATGCTATTTTCTCGTTATAGGAAAATTAGAAATATAAACCCCTCTCATTGTCAATCCATTTCTTTCAAGTGGATCCTTTAGAGGGCCTGCCAAGGGAGAAATCTCTTGGGAATGAGCCAAGTGGAGAAAAAGAAAACCTTGCGACTCTACCCCACTATAATCAAAATATTCTTTAAATCCAAAGAGAGAGAAGAAATGACTATTTTATATCTCTAATGCTCCTTTATTTGTAGGGCCTTGTTAACTTGATCTTGCTAAGAAATACTACACTTTATTTGACGTTTGTAGGGCCGTCTTGGTATCAATCTTGTTTACAAGACTGCTAGGGGGACACATTCAACTTGTGTAGGCCTGATAGATCTCAATCTCTCTTGTGAGAATTTACATTTTGGGTGCTTGTAGGGCTATAAGTATCAATTTTTATTTCAAAACTACAAGGGATAGCCATGAACAGATGACCTTAGTAAAACTTGTTAAAGTAGAAGCCTACTTGATTTACCTCTGAAAGTATCATAAAATTTGTGCAAGGAGTGATCCAAGTAGATTTTACCTGGATCACCTAAAGATTTTACACCCAAAATATGTATTCCCAAGGGCATTATAAAGCATGATTGTGGTATGAGGGATCTAATGCAATTTTAGCATTGAGTTTCTTCTCAAATACCACAATGTGCATAGTACTGGACAAAGCCAATATCACTTTGTCTGAGGTGAAGGAATACCAAGCATGGGAAAAGATTTTGAAACTGATCCAATTTCCTTAGGTAGACATTTTATATTTTGATATTGATCAAAGGTTGCACACCCCCCCTACTCCTCAAGGTTTCTTTGTCCCTTTTTGGATTCTTTTCAACATTTGAATGATTATGTTTGACTCAGGGTATACTTGGCATAGTCACTACCTTGATTTATGATTGAAACTTGTTCTTTCCATTGAACATATAACCAAGATCTTATCAACAACAAAAAACTTTCCAATTACAAACATTTGTTCCTATGTCATGTCAAATCTAGGAATACATAAGAAAGTCAAGACTCCATTACCTCCCGTGATCAGACAACAAAAGAATACTACTCGCAAAGCCAAACAGTACCAACATATCATTGATTCCATTAAGAAATAGATTCACGCATGAAAATAATATGAAAAGCTCATCCATAAAAATAAGGTTACACATTTCCAGATCAGATATAATATGAATAATGCCTTTGTCAGCTTTGAGCAATACGACTAGCAGGCACGTCATAATATATTCTAGTTTTTCCTCTTCTTATTCCTTTACCTTGCATATTAGGAAAATCATTTTAATCAGCATCCTTAGGAATGCATCATCCAGCCGACATAACAAAAATCCAATCAATCCGAGCATTATTCAATCAATAATAAAAAATCCAAAAAAGAAAATCTTGGTGTCATATTATTTGAGTTCCATAGTACCTACATCTTAACCAAAAACCCTTCCTAGGCTTCCTTAGCTACATATTGTTTAGGATAGCCCACTTTCTCCTTGTAACCTCATCACCTTTATCAAAAGTTTGGTTTGCATTAACAAAGAATCTTGTCTTCTGAAGACCACAAGTCATTACACTTACATTAGGGAAGGAAACTCATAATCCTTTGTTACATCAAGTCATCCTAGGTCATTACGATATCATTTTATCATTTAAGCATCATATTAGAATCATCCAATCCCCTAATATTGTATCCTAGTAATCTTGCATATCACCTATAGGAAAGGGCATCATCATCTCTCATTCCTTTAGCAACATTTATTTCATGCCACTGGAACCAAGATCAAAGAGGAGTAAAGACATGGACACCAACTATTCTGCTAGCTTGTATGATCCACAAATAGACCATAACAATGCCATGATCTCCTTTGACCCTCAAAATCAAGTGCCAAGAGAATATATATGGGCTAACCCCAATGAAACCCCTACCCAAAGTGCCATGGAGGCATTCATGAGCCACCCTAGACATGCACATATGGTCAGTGCCATCATTGGACATAATAAACCTATGATTCTCACCAAATTTCAACAAGAAGGAATCCAACTGCCATCTAGGATCATACGACCATGAATTGGACTATCTTTAAACATCCTGAGTGACTTTTCCCACCCCATGGGTGAAGAAATATTTGATCCACAATTTAGAACTTCCCAAGTCAAATCTATTATACCTCATTTGGTCTAACCAACAGCTACTCGATCCATAGTACACAGTCACACAACCGATAAAGCTTTCTATCAAGGGACCTCCGGTCTCACAACTATCACAACCTATCCAAATATAAAATCCCACTCAAGGCATTTCTTCTCAACCAATCAATGTCCAATCCAACATTTCTCAACCAATCCACACTCAACCAATAATCTTGCAACTATCATTCATGCAAACTATTAGCACTTCAAACCTGCTTTCACGATAGCAACAACTCACTACTGGAATGCCTCTCATAGGATCCTATAACTAGCCCTCTTTCTCACAAGGTCCCACATTCCATGCTCAACCAACAATTACCTAGCCTACCTCAATTCCACTTTTCCCATCACTTATGCAAGTGCAAAACAACCCATCAGCTTCTTAGCAAACTTCTCAAGTTGGCCAAACCACACAAGCAGCATCATCTTCCACTTGGATTTACTCTCAGGTTACTATGCAAGAAATTTGGATACCAACGCAATTTGCTAAAGAAAATCCTTCTACCTCCCAAGCACAATAATCATTCACCAACCCCTTTATTTTTTATCCTATTGCACAATACATCTAGCAGCAGCTACCAACTTATACTAATTACTTGGCAATTCCTCCATCCACAACATCACAAATAATGCCACCTCCTTAGTAGCTAAGTTTTCTCGCTCACATCAACTACTTCGCTCCTCCTACTAGGGGGAATTTCTCACAAACCATTTATCCCACACACAATAATGCGGACATCCCACCACTTTATGTGTGGCCAAACCAAGTCCCTCCCACCTATCAATTTTCTCATCAAGCACAACCACACTACCAACACCAATACATACCTCAACCATAGTTTCCACCTTCAAAACCTATCCCCCAATCTCCTTGTCACACCCCTCAATACCCTTCTCAAAATCCTCCTTATTGTCCAGTACCTTTCAACCCATATCACACACTTGGATCAAAAATTATGGGAGGACAGCCTCCTTAAACAATCAACAAAGAATGGGAAGAGATGAATAATTCTCTTAAATAGATCTGAGCCTAGACAAAAACCAAGATATTCAAACTTGAAGATGTATGTCCCTATCCTTTCAATTGATTCACTACAACAGCCGCTTTTCCCAAACATTTCAAAACTTTCAAATTGGAAAAGTACTATGGAAAGGGAGATCCTTCTAGTCATATCAAAGAGTTCTACATGGCATTCTAAGAGGTAGCATACAATGATAAAATTTTCCTATGGATCTTCCCCAAAAGTATGGGAGGATCAGATCTCAAATGGTTTTAATAAATCCCCTATGGTTCAATTACTACATTCGTGGAGTTGTTTGAAAATTCATGATTCAATATGCACATCTTGTGTAGAGGTAGTTATCTCTCCTAGAGCTATGCATCTTCAAATAGAAAGGAGGTAAAATCTTGGTAGACTCTCTCCAAAGAAGGCAAGGCCTCACTACCAGATTATCCTACAAACCTCTTGGGAAAGATTTGGTTAAGATATTCATTGACAATCAACACCCCAAGTTGGCATACCATGTCTACATGAATTGCTTAAAAACATACAAAGAAATCTATGGAAAAGGTATGGACCTTGAAAAGGGCTTCATAGATGATGGAATCAGATCAAAATCTACAAGGAGAAAAGTCATGATAGGTCACACAATGATAGATCTTTCTATTGGAACAATAATAGGAGCACTATGACTGATGGAGCCACGGATACCAAACTTGTCCAAATTATGGTCACAGGACCTCAAGCACTCACTCATGCATATATACCAACAACTGGTGCCTAGGTATCAACAACCTACATATCAACAACCTACGTACCAACCCATCACTACCTAACCAACAGAACCAATGTATCCCCCTCCTACAATGAATTTTCAATCTAATTATCAAATCCCTACTAATCAAATAAATGCCATATCCATCCCATGCAGAAAAAATAAACCTCGAGCCCCAAAATACACAAAAATGCACAGACACCCCTTTGGATTAATCCATAGATGTCATATTCCAAAAAATGGTTAAAGCCAATCTAATTGTTTACCCACAAACATAACCTTTTGACAAATCTGCAGAAAAAACTGTATGGTATATGGTTAATGAGTATTGTGAATATCATTGTGTTAAGGGACACACAGTTGTAAAGTTCATTAAGTTAAAACACTATATTCAGGATCTCATAGACAAAGTGGAGATCACTGTCGATGCACCAACTCAGCCCTCTACAAATACCAATCTACAAATCTATCAAAACGTGTTTCCTCAACATGACACTGAAAAAGGACCTGCCAATCCCACTCAACCCTCTAACCAAGGGAAGGTAAAAGAAGGATATAATGCTGACAAGAGACACTACACTATTGCATACATCAATTATGATCAGCTCATTAGTTGTATCTCCAAAGATGAACCCTATGTTAACATCATCAATATTAAAAGCGTAGATAGCCATTGTGTAGGTACAACCTGCTGAGGAAGAATAAATGTGATAGGTGCTAGTGTTTATCCCCATTCTGGAGCATAATAAAATCTATTGGAACACTTAGGGAAGACCCCTACTCGAATCTCCATCCTGGATCTCCTCCACACTTTTCTTATCCACTATGAAATCCTTAATAAATCCCTACAAGAATCATGTGTCCCCAGCGACATTGATCCTAGACAATTACAAAATCTTGTGGGTCACCTATCTGCATCTTCTGAAATCTCTTTCAAACTAGTAGATATGCCATCTATCGAACCAGATCATAATCTCCCTCTCTATATTTCCGTCATGGTTAATGCCTTTTCCATCAAATGGGTCATGATAGATAATGGTTTGGCCCTTAATTTATGTACTTTTAAATTCATTAAACAATTAGGATATACATAAGAAGATATAATGAACAATGTCATCACCATCAAGGCATATGATAATCTAAAACAAACATTAGAAGGTACTATTTCATTTCCCATTTATCAGGGCCCTACATTACAAGATACGATATGCCATGTTGTTGATCTTGACCTTCCCTTCAATATCCTCCTTCGACGCCCTTGGATTCATTCTATGTAGGTTGTCCAATCAACCTACCATCAATGCATCAAATTCCCACATAATGAAATTGAAGTCACCATCTAGGAAGATCCCCAATCCTTCGCATACTGCCATGCATTGGGAGCCTCCTTCCCACATTCCTATCATTGTGCCAGGCTTGACCTTGGCACCTATATTGCCAATTCTTCTCAAACTAATTTAGACCTAGAGAAAATACTCTCATCCACTCTTTCCATGGTCAAGATCAATAACAAGGGTTGTGGAGACTACAACCTATCACATGCCATCATAGTTGGAGCCCTACCATCTTATCCACACACCCAAGGATACCCACCTAATCAGAGAATGATAGGACCAAAGATGACTGAACTAATGCAACTAGGCTATACCACTTTCCTTTCCCATGGAATTCTGAATGGCTAGGAGATGTCCCCTGACATTAATCGGTGGCTTTACAAGGATTCCCCACCCCTAGATAAGGGTCTCCTTAATTACTTAAAGGGAAAATATCCTGAATCTCAGTAAGTAGTTATGGAAAAATGGAACTATCAAGGAGGTGGCTTAGGCTATGAAGAGAACGACATGAAGGCTTTTGTTGAACCCACCCTACAAGAAAGGAATCAAGGCCTTAGTTTTGTCTCTTCCATGACTAGGGGAACCAATGAAAATAACTATGCCTATGGTATACCCTAGGTGAAATCCTTGAAATGGAAGATATCCTATAAAATAAAATTGTGAGAGCCTATGATGATGTTCTTGATGGTGAAACCTTCCTAGGAAACTCTATCCTCCACCTACTGGCCATTAACTTCATTGACCTTTTGGAATGATATAAAGTTGTGTACTGAGATGGGAGGGGTGAATCAATACCCTTAAAAACTTTTCAAAAAAATATTTTTGATCAAAAACTATTATAACCGACTTTGTAGTTTTCTTTAACCATCAATGAAATATCATTGCTGAAATGTAAATGCATGTAACTCCATACAAGTTTAAAGGTTGTAATTAGTATTCAAGTATACAAATTTCCAGTCGATAACAAAGATAAAGACAAACTATTCAGTAATGATCACCGAGTGCATATTTAACTGAGTGTAGTGACAACCGAGAAACATGACTTTGAAGTGCATTATTCCAAAGTTATTCACACACAACAGTTAAAAATAGAATTGAAGAAGGAAGAGAAGAGGATAAGAGAAGAGGTAACTGAGATTCAAGATGTCTTACTACCACATTTAACAATGATGCAAAAGAATGTGACAGAGGAAAAATATATGGTTTCCACCCCATGACTTATCAGTAATCGAAAATATCTATGATATGCATGCTCAACTAAACTTGAAACAATTGACCCTTGAGCACTTAAAAGAGGAATGGGATAAAATAATGGAAAATCTACAGAAGACCCATCCTAACATTTTTGACAAGTTATAAGTTATTTATTTTTTTCATTAATTTCAAAAAAGGGAGAAACATATGTATGATATAACTATGCATACCCAGAGAAACATTGTGAGAGTCTATGATGGTGTCCTTGACGATGAAACCTTCCTAAGAAACTCTATCCTCTGCCTACTGGCCATTAAATTCATTGACCTATTGGAAAGATAGTAAGGTGTGTACAGAGAGGAGAGGGGTGAATCAATACCCTTAAAAAAATTTCAAACAAATATTTTAAATCAAAAAATGTAATAGCTGACTGTGTAGTTTTCTTTGATCATACATGAAATTTCATTGCTAAAATGTAAATGCATGTAATTCTATATGAGTTTAAAGGTTGTAATTAGTATTCAAGTATGTAAATTTATAGTCGATAATAGATTCAAAGACAAACTATTTGGTAATGATCTCAGAGCGCGGAGTTAACCAAGTGTAGTGAAAACCCAACAACATGAATTTCAAGTGCATTATTCCAAGGTTATTCACACACAATAGTTGAGACTATAATTGAAGAAGAAAGAGAATAGGATGATAGAATAGGTAACCAAGCTTCAAGCCATGTTATTACCGTATTTAATAGTAATGTAGAAGCATGTGACAAAGGAAAATTTTTTGGTTTCCACCCTTCACTTATAAGTAATCGAAAATTTCTATGATATACATGCTCAAATAAAGTTGGAACAATTGACCCTCAAGAACTTAAAAGGGGAATGTGAGAAACTAATGGAAAATTTGCAGAAGACCCATCCCAACATTTTTGAAAAGTTATAAGTTATTTATTTTTTTCATTAATTATAAAAAAGGGGGAAACATATGTATACTATATCTATGCATAGCAAGAGCATGTACAAAGGCTGATTTACTAGGTATGAGTTACTGTGTATACTTCTACATATATAATTTTTTTATACTAATGCCAAAGGGGGAGAATGTTACTCATTATGAGTTTAAAGGATGTCATTAGTATTCAAGTATACAAATTTCCAGTCGGTAATAGAGTCAAAGATAGACTAGTCGGTAATGATCACCAAGTGTAAAGTTAACCGAGTAGAGTTATTACCATGTAACAGACTTACCAAGAGAGAGTACACACTAAGCACCGAGATACACTGAGCACTGAGAGATAGTATTTACCAATTAAACTAGTAGTTATAGAAAATTTTGTAATGACACATCTTTCAAGGTAACAAATTTTTGCCGAGCTCAAAGATGGTTTACAATGATCGAGGAGGACATTAATTACAAATACATTCATTAATTATTTATGTTTCATATGTATAGATGATCAAGGTAAATTTTGTACACCATTGATCTTAGGTTTTCTAAGATATTGTAAAACATTAATTAGCTCAAGAAGTTTGATATATGTAAGGATAAGATATTATTTTTGCAAGGATGATGATTGAATTAGGATCAAGTAGTCATCGCACTAAGGACATCTAATGATCAGACAAGGGTTTTAGCACAAGGATTTGATTGAAGCATTCAATTTTTTGAGAACAAAGACAATGCTACCGAATAGTAAAAAATTTATTATCAATCATAGAAAGGTAATAAGATTATTGTACTTAAAGCATCTGTTATCCACAATCTTCAGATTGGATTTGTTCAAATCACTTTTTTTTACTCTTTAATAATTGTAATAGACCCCAAAATCTCTTAACAGAGTAGAATTAACCATCTTTATCTAAATATCTTAACAGAGTGAACACATACATTGTGTTGTAAAATCCTCACATGAGGTAGATCTAATCAATCTTATTGTTATTTCTAATAGGGTAAGGTCACTAGAAGTGATCAATCTTTGTAAGATCTAGCAGGCTACTTTATTACTGTTGTAGTGAAGATTTGTCGGTCTCATCCCCACCATAGTTTTTATCTTCTAACAAGGGTTTCTTGCGATACCAAAATACATGTTTTATGTGTACTTAAGTTTCATGAATGTTTTTTTTTTATTACATGCATTTACATTTCAGCAATGACATTTGATGTATGGTGAATGAAAACTACACAATCGGTTATTACAATTTTTATTACAAAGATTTGTTTAAAAATATTTCAAGGGTATTGATTCACCCCTCCCATCTCAATAAAAACCTTTCTATAATTCCAACATGACCTTCCCCTTGTCCATCCCAAGCTCATAGACTGGGACCACCCAAGTGTTGTACACATTGATGAGTTTGAAAGTGAGGAAGCACTCCTATGATTCATGGGAGCTAGAGAATAAGAATATGTCTGGGGGCATGAATCAACACATGTTTAAAAATTGGATCCAAAGGCATAATTTTGGGAAGAGGAGGCCTGCATCCATAGAAGTGAAATTTAAAAACAAAATAAAAAAGAGAAAAATCATTCCCCGAGTGAAAACCCCTCTGGAGCGCTATCTGATCACAAAAAGGTAAAAATAAAGGTTGTATTCATTGGTGAAAACCTCTTTAAAGTGATAGAGTATGAAGACCCTCCTCTTCCTATAATCCATGATTAGAGGCCCAAGAAGTTATCCATTCTCATGGAAGAAACAAATCCTATCAACCTCGATACAGAATAAAATCCAAGCATCACTGATAGAAGTTGAAGAAACAAACCTCACTACTCTCCTATGAGAATCCATAGATAAATTTGTATGGTATTATTCTCACATACCAATATTAGACCCTAACTTGGTGGTCCATCATCTATCCATGGATCTGAATTTCAAACCGATAAAGCTGAAACTTTGCAAAATGAATCACAAGGTAGCATTAATAGTCAAGGCAGAATTGGGAAACATCCTACAAGCTAAAATCATCTGTGTCATTGACTACTCAGAGTGGATTTCCAACATGGTGCCATTAACCAAACTAGACAAATCAATCAAGATATGCATAGACTTTCAAGATCTTAACAAAGCATTCCCAAAGGATGATTCCTCCTGCCCAATATGTACATGATTGTAGATGTTACTGTTGGACATGAGCTATTGTCTATCATAGATAGTTTTTTAGGATATAATCAGATTCGTATCACAGAAGAAGATCAAAATAAGACAACATTTACAACCCCATTAGGTACCTTTTGCTATAATATGATGTCATTTTTCTTAAAGAATGCAGGGAAACTTATCAAAGAGCCATGACTGTTATCTTTCATGACATTGAAGACTATGTGGATAACTTCTTAGCCAAATCAATCATAAGAGAAGACCACCTTGATGTACTAGAATATGTATTTGATCAACTTAGTTGCTATAGTCTAATGCTCAACCCTAAGAAGTGTATTTTTGGGGTCACATCAAGAAAGATCCAAGGGTTCACTATATCAAGAAGAGGCATAGAAATAGTTTAAAAAAAAGGTACAAGATATCATGCAAATTCATCCACCCAGAATACTTCGATAGTTATGTAGTCTACAATGAAAGTTGCAATCTATGTGTCATTTCATCTCTCAACTCACTGACAAGTGCCAACCATTCACACATCTTCTACGATAAGACAATAATTTAAAATGGGATCCTCAATGTTAGATGGGTTTTGAGAAAATCAAAGAATGTTTGGCAAGTCCACCCATCTTTGTACCACCTACACCAGGTCAGCCACTTATCTTGTATGTTTATGATACTACAATGATGCTGGGGGAACTCCTTTCTCAATTAGACGATGAGGGAAAAGAAAGATCCATTTATTACATTAGTTGAACCTTAGTAGGTTATGAGCTCAATTACTCTCCTATGGAAAAATCATGTCTGGTAGTGGTTATTTCCACGTAGAAACTTCACCAATATATTCTCTATCACATAGTAAAACTCGTTTAAAAAGTAGACCCTCTCAAATACCTACTATTTAAGACCACCCTCAGAGATCAAATGGAAAAATGGGTTATGCTTCCAAGAGATTTTGATATGCAATATGTGGTCAGAAAGGACATTAAAGGGTGAGTCATCATAGATCAGTTAGCAAAAACACCATTGGTGAATGCATATCCTTTGATCATAGAATTTATAGATGAAAAACTATGCATGCTAGAAGAAAAGCCTACCAGGAAACTTTACTTTGATAGATCCTACACAACTCATGGTGTAGCAATGGGAATACTCTTTGTCACACCTCAAGGTGACTATTGGTACTCCTAAATTTGGAATAAATTTGGAGTGACCATGTTAAATTTTCAGATAAGCAAAGTGAATACCCTTGAAAAAATTGTGTGAGAAGGCTCAGTTAGAATGCTTGAAAGGATGCCCGGATGATTTTCATGAGGTAAAAAGTTGGAAGAAGGTTCAGTACCTTTCATTTCACATATACAGTGGGTTCCAACTCGTAAATTCCAAATTTGGCATGTTTAGGGAGTAGTCATTTTGAGGTGGTCACCTAAATCTGCATTTTTGCTAAGGTGTCATTTTGTTGTCCCAAGCCTAGTTTGCTTCTGAATATCTTGCACCCTATTGAGTTTTATAAACCACAACTTTGGGAATGTTTAACATGTATATCAAAGAGCTTATGTTTTAGATCTCAGGTCATTATCAATCCATTTGATAGGTTTCCATATTCCCCCAAAGTTGGTTGCTCAGAACTGTTTACATCTTTGTTCTGCCTAGAAATCTGAATAGCCCATTTTGACAAGTAATAACTTTTGACCAGTTGATTCAATTAAGAAAGTGCATTTTGTACTATGTTCTAGTGGTCACACACTCCATATTTTCTATTTTTTAGATCCTTAAGAAATCAGATGACAATTTTTCTAGAACCATTCTGTTAGTGAATAATTATGATTTCCTAAGTTTTCAAGTACAAAATTGCTAAGTTGTCCACTTTGAGGTCTTTAAAATGTATACCTGGTTGGACATTTTGGATGATTGATTTGTCCTTCATATTGTAAACATAGGAGTGAACTCATCTGGAGATTACCAAACTTTGACCAATCCGGTTGATTACTTCTCCATGCAAATTCCAAATGTAGTTTCTACATTTTCATTGTGATAAAAAGCAGAAAAGGGTTAACATGCTAACATTTGCAGATTGGTATCAGTTGTATAATTTGTTTTCAGAGGAAGACAACTAAGGTTTTGCATTCTACACATGACTTTGATTCCATGATCAGATGTTCAGATTTTGAAGGTTTATTTTGGTGACTTTATGAATTCAGTTTCAGAGGCATTTTATTCAGTTTGCAGTGTAGAAATGAGTTAAGTTTTCAAAATGGTCATTTTGCAAGAGTGATAACTTTTTGTCTAAAAGATATTTTCAGGAACCAATCAGGGCATCATGCTTATTACATATGAATGTACTATCTAACTTGAGAGTGAAGTTTTAGAGTGTGATTTAGTCATTTTGCAATGACCGATCCAAAAGAGATTTGTGGTGTTTCCACACTTGCACTTGCGTAATATTCTGGAAGTGCTAGGTTTGATTATTAACAGCTTGTACCTGAAGATGAATGTGGTGAAGCCCTCTTGCACATATATTCAGTATGGATGATTGAATTACTTTGTGAGGTAATTTTTCTTCCAGAGCCAATCCAGTATTATTCCGATTAGCACTTCTGACAGGGTTTGCAAATTCTCAGTTGCGGAATACATTGAAATCACCCACTTTGCATGTTATTATCTTGAAGCCCGAATCTTTTTAGATTAATTTGGTTGATGGAAGTTTTTTAGATGTTGGATAGGGGTTTGTCTTTCGACTCCCATGCTTGAAAGATCTTATGTTGTCATTTTTCAAAACTCATTCCTTGGGCCAGTTCCCATTTATGTGATCAATTGGCATAACTATTAAAATGTTTGAAAAGGTCACCATTTTGTTCTTTATGGTAAAAATTTAGAATGCGAAAAGGTGGAAAAGAGGCATCAGGTGCAAGAATGCTTTCAAATAATGCAAAACAACAATCAATGTCATCTACCCAAATATCTTCTTTTCAGCATTTTGTTGAATTGTCCACATTGTCAGAATTTTACTTTAATGCCAGTTGCATTCTCATGGGCATAGCTTGCAACCACAAAGTCAGAGAACATTCCAGGTTTCTTTTTGTTTTGAATGGATGTCAACACCATTTTTACAAAATTATCCATTAATGCACAAAAAAGATGGATGTGTGCTAGGTTGCGGCATTTGGCTTGTGCTAGCCTATCACATGTACCTTAAAGTTTTTAAAAGATTATCAACAAATCTTTTTGGTTGAGAATCCTAGGCAAGGAAATTAAATTTTGAAATCACTCCACAAAGAATCTTGTTTGTGACCGGTCTAAGTGGAGATGGTAAGAGCTCAACATTTCATGTTTTTCAAGATCTTCGGTCAGTAGTAAGTGGAAGAATAGGGAAACTAATGATATGCATTCAGCGCAGTTTTGATAATATTATAATGTTGTTTTGGGGGAACATTGTAAATGAATAGCTCATGTTTTAAATATAACATATCTCTTAGAATGCCTACATGAGCCTGCACAAGCATTGAGTGGAGGTTAAAAAATTATGGAATAGCAAGTGCGTAGCAAGGAGAATATCCCACGCACTATTTAAGAGAGGTATTGAAAACTTTTTTAAAACAACAAAGCTATTTCACTACCCTGCGCAATAAGGAGGCAAGGTTTTAAACATGAATGATTTGCCAATGCATTGTATGCTGGTCTGCGCCATTTTGGAAGGCATGTGTTTGATTTTGAGGAGGTTGCACATGTTTTCTGAGAGCCTCTGGACTTAAAATCTGCGCAGTGTATAATAATTTGAGGTTTTTAAAGATGTTTTATTTGCAATGTTGAAATCACTAAGCTATGGGCTACGTAGGAGGTAAAGTCTATGATTTTGGAAACTAGTAGGATCTTCAAACAAGCTACGTAGAATCCATTGCAAGGAGGTGGTTTAAAATGAATTTTTAAATATTTACAAAATGAAATCACGGAGATGCTGCGATAGTAGAAGAGGGAGTAGTTTGAAGTTTTTTGGAAATTTTAAGTTAAAAATTGCAAAAGTAACTCCATAGGGAGTGATGCCTTGACCACTGGAAGACATTCATGGTTTCCATTTGCAATATAACAGTGTTGTTAATGAGTAGAATCCAGTGGAAGTTTTAAGAAAGCTTGAAAACATGAATGGTGTTTTGTCCCACATTCGCTCTGCAATGGCATTTTTGGTATTTATATACTAAAACACATTCTCTATAAGTAAATAAGAGATCCCAGAGGCTCTTGGTAGGTTGTTGAGTGCTGGAGGAATGAATACATAGGCAGACTCCTAATTTTTTAGCCCAATTTTGAAAATGCCTTTAAAACATGAAAACCCATTGTCCCACATTCATCCAGGGATGGAATTTCAAAATGCATATAGGCCAAAGCACAAACATATTAATATGAAGCTGATGTGGAGGCTCTACATGTGCACGCCCAATCATCCGATGCCTTGGTTTCTATGCCCAAAAAATGAAGGAAAACAAATTTTGATAAAAGTGACATGTGGCATCCAATCGCGCAGTCAGGAGAAAGATTGCCAGTCACCACCAGAATTAGAGACTTGGTAACTGACTACTAGTGGTTAGTTGTGTAGTTGGAAGATGCCAAGGATAAACCGTCGAGACTTGGCGACTGACCGCTAGTGGTTAGTCATGAAGTAGCCAGAAGGAGAAGATGACTGCTGCGATAGGGAGTTAGCTACTAGTCGCATAGTTGCCAGATGGGAGTTAGCTGCCAGTTGCTAGTCACCAGGTTGGCCAAGGTTGATAGTTAAGTTAAAAATTTCTAGAGACATGGAAACTGAGGTTAGTCACCAAGTCACCAGATTTAATCATGGTTGGCAAAAATTTCATGAGACTCAGAGATAAAGAAGAAACGGTAACCAGGGTTAAAGGCACAGTTAAAAACTAGTTTATAACAGTGAATCAACATGTGACAAGTGTCAAAATTTGGTGGCATCTGGGCTTAATATGTATAAAATAGCGATTTCAAAGGAAATTTAAGTGATATGCAAATTTTAAGGGGTAAAGTGCATAGTTAGCAAAAGTATTTTATTTCAAATATTAAGAGATGCATTCCGGGAAGATGTTTTCAACACATAAGATAATCAGATTTTTTCAGAGATAGATGGAAATCAAATTTCTCAGGCAAAGAAAGCTCATATTTTGAAGGGGCAAACGAAATCAAATTTGCACAGAGGGATGAGACAAAATGCATATATATTTTATTGCAAAATCAGATTGTTAGAGCTTTCTGGGAGGTTTTTTGAGAAGATATTTTCTCAGCAGATGGAATTAGATTTGAGATATTTCTCAGTGGAAAATGATGGATATTACTAAGGAAATCAGATTTTGAAAAGACTAGTGGAGCCATGCATTAATGAAATCAGTCAGATATTGAAAGACTTTGAAAACAGTAAAGAATCAGATTTTAGAAATCACCGATGGTAACAGATTCAAGGGATAAAAGGTAAAATTAGTTTCAGATATTTATTGAAAAATGACAGTTTTAGTAGGTCATATTTTCAGAAAAGGGACAGGTGTGAATATCTCAGAGTTAATAGGGTTTCCTCTCTTCTTATTTGTTCTCTTCTCTTTTCTATTTTAGGGGTTCTGGTAGAGGTTCCTATTTTGGTTCCTGTGGAGGTTCCTTGTCTTGTTCTTGTTCCTGTATTTGCTTGGTTCAATACAAGTTACCATTGGTTTGAAGATTTCTATTTGTAAAGCATACTTCTATTTCATGCTTAGTTCTTGAGTTTATTGTCTGGATATCTGGAAACAACTTGGATTAATGAGAATATAGTGTAGTTCCTATTCATTGTTGTTTTGGCTCTTTTGACTGTGGTTTATGCGCTAGTATAGTTCATTTGTAAGGCATCTAAAATATACCTACTACAAGGTAGTGTGTCTAATTGTTTGTGAGTATTTCTCAAGGAGAGAGTTAAATTTTGTGAATGGTTTCATGGAGCAGGACATGCTTGTGAAGATCTGATGAAGAAGTATTGAGTTGAGTAGATTGTTTGTAAGGCATCCAATCTGGATTGTATGAATTTTGTAAGGCATTCTTCAGTATTGCATTAGTTTTTTTATTGTTGACATATGTTTTCATTAACTCTTTGCCAAAGGAATAGGCACTGATCTAGAGTTTGTTGAGCAATTGTTTTCTCCATTCATTTATACACAAATTAATCAATTTCATCTAGTTTTTAGAACAAATGAGCTGAACTCATTAAGGACTCATATCAGAAGGATATTATCCATTTTGTTGATTCCTTAGAGAGTGAATCATTAGTTTATCCCTCCTGAAATCAAAAGGAAGAAGGATGCAAATCATTGTCTCATTGGTTTATGTTATCAAAACCATAGCCTAGCTTATAATACTTTGTTTTAGGTGCATAGCTAGTGAATGAAATAATCCACCAAATACATAGGCTGAAATATCAGTAATCTTTAATAGGTAATACTTGCCTGAGTATGTAGAGCTCAAAAATGAAAAAGGTGATAATAGGTATCCCCAATGTTATCAAATACCTCAGCAATTAGCCTTTCTCTTTCCTAAAAGAGGTTGCATTCAAGTATACAAGGTATACTATTATCATTAGGTAAGTGTTGCAAGAAAAAGTGCTAACAATGACTACATCCCTAAGTCATTGAAATTGAGATTCTCTTGCACCAACAACATTGTAGAATATAGGTCACTTTTCAGGGGACCCCACATGGCCATCCAATGGAACATAAAATATGTATATGTCTTCGGGGATTCTCGAATCATCATCAAACAAGTCTTGGATAATTACCAAAAAAAAGATGACAAATTGATGTAATATAAGGAGATGGTTGATAAGATGAAAGAGTATTTTATCAAATTACAAATGACCCAAGTGCCATGACAAAAAAATAAGGCTACCAATACAATGGCCACAATTGGATCCCTCTTAGAAATTCCTCGCGACTATACGTAGTATGAATTATTAGTTGTATGACTTCATGTGCCCGCATATGAGAATGATGAAAAAGACCATGTATGTGTCTTGGTTGGTCCCCAGTCCCCATGGTAATATGATATCCACACTTATATAAAAAATGGTATCATCTCTCCCCATCTCACCAACACCCAACACTAGAACCTCATTTGAAGAGCTCCCCGATACACTATTATAGCCAACATCCTTTATTGTTGGGGCTATCACAACATTCTCTCTAGATGTTTAGATTAAAGTGAGGCCTCCCAAGCTTTGTGAGAAGTACATTTTGTGATTTAGGGTTCCCACACAAGTGGCATGGTCCTAGCCAAACCACGTTTATAGGAAGGATACTACTGACCCACAATGGAACATGATTCCAGTGATTTCATCAAGAAGTGCTTACCATGTCAACATCATGCCAATCTGATTCATGCTCCTACCTAAGACCTACCTTCCATTGCACCTCCTTGGCCTTTCTCTTTTTGGGGTTTAGACCTCATTTGTAAGATTTCTCCCCTCTCTTTTGAAGTAAACAAATACATAATCACAACAACACAACATTTTACAAAGTGGGTTGAAGCAATTCCATTCACCCTTACCACAGGTGTCTAGATTTAAAATTTCATCCTCTACTATATCGTCTTCCACTTTGGCATCCCCTCTATCATAGTCATAGATTATGGAACACCATTTGAGAACCAACACATGGAAGATTTGTGTGGTTGCCTCCATATCCATTACTGCTATTCCAGTATGTATTTTCCTCAGGGTAACAAACAAGCTGAGGCAACCAATAAAAACCTTCCCAAGATCCTAAAGAAGGTTGTCAATGATACTGGTCATGACTAGAACCTCCAAATTAACCCTTCCCTCTGGGAATATTGTACTTCCTACCACGCTCCAACATGCACCACTTCATATTCCCTTTTCTATGGTGTTGAAGTTGACTTACCAATTGAGGTTAAACTACCATCATTGTGTGTGCCACTCAAGGACATGATCATGCATATGAGGACTATCATGTGATATGCCTTACACAATTGGATTTGTTAGATGAAAAACACCAAAAGGCATATAACCACTTGGTTTTATATCAAAATCACCTTAAGAGGAGTTAAAACAAAAAGATTCACCCATGGCAGTTCCAGGTAGGAGATCTAGTCCTTAAAGAGAATAGAAAGGTAGACACAGATCATGAAAAAAGGGCAAATTTGAAGTCACCTAGCATGACCCTTATGTCCTCATTGTATTCTTTAGCTTTAGGGAATATCAACTCTCCACTCCTGTAGGATATCCTTTGAATGATCCCATCAATATAGTTAATCTTAGGCACTTCTATGCCTAAGGACTAGCAGTATATCCCAATCTCCAAGAAAATACATTAAAAATATAAAAAGTCCGGTAGAAATACAAAAACAGTGTAAAAAATTCCTAAAAAAAATATAAAAAGATGAAAAGAAGCTGAAAAAATGGTTGTCCCGGTGAAAACATCGCAAAGAGATGCTTGGACAAAATTAAAAAAAATTAAAAGAAATGAAAATGCAAAAAAAAGAGTAAAGATAAATAATTCATTTGATGGTGAAAACTTGGCAATCATGTGCCATGAGAAAGTATGGGTGATGAAAACCTAGTAAAAAGGTATCACACACACTGGACCACATCATTATGTATCAAACTATCATCCCCTCATCCATTCATCCTTTGTCTCCAATCTATTGCCAAACCCATATTCCCTCGGTGTTCCAACCTATCACAGGCATCAGTAGCATGATCAAATTGCATCTCGTCCTCAGAATATTTTTCACATATCACTTGTGTATAGAGGCTTAGTTTCATCCTTGTACATCCATGTCTTGTCATGTTTCCTCACCATTGTACTGACTTTCTATGCTTTCCCCACGCTAACTTTCCCAAGCCAATCATCCTTGTCGAGTCCTTTATGTTTTTCATGTTGGGTCCATCAATTGAAAGTGGCACACAAAAAAAACATAGGTCTCATTGCATGCATTACATCTCGTTTCATCCCTGCATTTTCATATCATCTTTGTATTATTGTTAGGTTCATTACATTTATTAAGTCATTATGGCAATACATTTGCATACATTCATTTCAGTTCATTACATATTTAACTATGCATTCATTACTCATTAAGTTCGCCCACTACATTCATTACATCATATACATATAAAAATACAAAATAAATAAATAAATAAACTCAGCACATCGTACATCACATACATATAGATACATGCATATAACCATCTCATCCTGCATAAAAAAAACATAGGATATAATGTCACGCCCCGCCAAGGAACCCAAGAGGACAAGGCAACTAACTACTAAGAGATGTGAATATTTTTTTTTATAAAATATTATAACTAATATGAGTCCTCACATGATCCCTAACACCACTATTAAAGAAACATAATCCAATCTATTCATTTAACCATTAAGGCATTGATTGATTAAACGAGTTTGCAATTCATTCCTTTACTCTTAACATTAAGTTACATGTATAATCTTACCATCAATCCTAAAATTTTGACATGCATCCATGTGAGTTATCCTTTACTAAACTTATGTCATTATTTACACTATTCATTAAGTATTTAGGTGAAAGATAAACATTTGATGGATATGCAATGCCCTATATACCTTATTATTTCATATGCATTTGTAAAACATAGTAACCATAATCCAATATTAAATTCTATAGCTATTTATTCATAGATTCATTAATTAATAATAGTTTTCCACAACCATGCATTAAGAGATAGCATATTCATTCATAAATACATTATTTCATACTAATTATAAGATCATTTCTTGGACACCAAAAGTAATAAAAGATATGTGAATAAGTACCCTAAACAATTATATTTTCATATTGATAACATATAATATTTTCCCTTTCCTTTTTCCTAGATCTACCCATTCCCTTATACATTTCTTTGAATTACATTGATATACATCATATCATCAGATGCAATGATTTACAAGAGATTTCTTTTACAAGAGTGCACATTCATAAGCACATATTTACATATACAATAAGAAGTCTTCAAAACTGATAATCCAGAAGGAACAAGAACCAAGAACATCCACCTGACCATGAACAGTACCTCGATATAATAAAGATTAACCACCCAACTATGTGGATCCAAAAACATTCCACTCCCTCATGCTAGGAGACAAAGACCAAGGTTCACACAAGAAGGTAACAACTAGGATACCCCTAAGGTGATGGTAGCCCTTCCCAAACCATAACACAATAGAAAACACAAGAAGATCACAAAGACATAAAGCACATTGGTAGGAACTCTAAGACACACTAGGTGAGTGTCATCACATAGCCCTCACCCCTTGGGTTACCCTAGTTAGCCACTCTGGGCCCTGACCCCCAAGTAGGCACATGCAGAACCAAACATCTCTTATAGGGATGAGACTATCTGATTGTGCTATCGCAATAACACCTTCTCCCACTCCCATCTATAGCTTATCTTATTTAATGTGTAGTTCCCTTCCCATAAATTATTATTGTTATCACTAGATTAAACAACTCCATAGTGGGTTACCCTAGTAATAGCCACTTAGGGGCCCGGCCCCCACTGTGAGTCACTGACTTATTTTTCTTAGATTTACTACCTTTTGCAAACATCAAAAGACCATAATAGACCCACATAATAATCCATAAGAAGACATAACAATGTCACAACATCAAATAGTTTAGTTTAGGGAAGCACTAGTTGTCCTGAATCCTTTGGACAACCCTAAACCACAATCGAGTACACAAATAGTTAAAACACAACCACATTGCATCAAATGCATCACAAGGGATTCTAAACAACATAAAAACATCATGAAACTCATAAAAACATAAATTATAAAATCATAGCAACCTAGGATTGGGTTTAGGGGATCACTAAATAAATGTTATCCACCAAACAGTCCTAAACCCTAATCTAACATTCAAGATGGTAGATAACACATAAGAAGATATAAAAATGTATTAAACATCAATTATTTTACAAAACCATATAACCAGTGCCTTTTGGTACCAACTCAAACCACAAAACATCATAACAAGATCATGTTGCAGAAAACACGCTCATTCCTGAAATTTGGCTGAGTCTGAAATTTCCTAAATCCTTCAATTTCTAGAATCTTTATTTGAACTCTAAAGAGGCTGAAACCACTCTCAAAAATCCTGGAAGGTATTACGTAAAATTTAACTTAAAGTATAAGGAATTAAAATTATGTAGCTTATACTTAAATGTTACATTTTATGTTCCGCCCTAAGGCTGAAATCAGACTGAGACCACCCTAACGCTAATCTAGGCTCAAAAAATTATCCAAAATCTTTAGAGGGTTCTAAAATATCCTAAACATAATACCATAAGAAAAGTAAGTGTCCTACAAGTTTACACACCCCTAGGGTCAACCGCGGGTTAACACGACACCATAACCCCTTATGAAAACCATAAAAATCAAAATGGAAGAGTCCTGACGAGGTGGAACCCTAAACTGCACAAGTGTTTACCCAAGCTACATAGGTGGTACAACCTCTATAGGTGGGGACTTCTACCCAGGTGGTCATGCATCCTACACAGCTGGTGCCTAGTTCTGCATAGGCGGTCAGGATTATGTGCACTCAAGACAACAACCACGAGATTTGACCTTCCAGGTAAAACTAGATAAGATGGAGGCCTGGAAAGAATAATTAGAGAGATACCTAGTTGAGATCCCTTAGTTCTCCTTCCAAAACATCCCTCAAACCCATCCTACCTTCATGGTAAACCTATTTATTTCCTACCCATAGGTGAAAGGTGCAGAAAGGTGACCACCAGAAGACATTATTCGAACAAGATGGAAGTCTGCATAATATCAATAGAAGGAGGTTCTATCTAAAAGCCAATACATTTAAGGTGACAATGCATGAAGAGGAATAGATAAATGATAGTACATAAACATTATCCAGCATAAGGTATTCATTCATTATTCCATTCCTACAAGAAGGCATAATATCAAAAAGGACATAGAAGATTTCCATTGAACACATAACTATAGCAGACAGTAAAACAACCACATCAAAACGTAGCATACAAAGGAATAGGATTCCCTTTTTGGGTAGGGCCTACCTAGAGTCCTACGGAGAAACCTTTGAAGCAAATCCAATTCCACTCCAGCCAGGTCTAATCTCCTCAAACCTTCCAAACACAAAGATATCCTCCAAATGCTTCGACCACCCTTTCTAATTATTTCAGATATATAGTTCTCTGTATATATTATCCTCCATTTTCTTCCTACCACTTTACTTCCAAAACTCCTTACATAAATATGTGGTAGGATTGGTTGCTTGGGAAGTTTCAACCGATGCGACCATCCACAAACCATTTTTTGGTTATTAGTTTGGATTTCAATAGTCTTTAGATGAATTAATATGTAGATAGTTTCCTGAGAATGCTTTTAGTTTATTTAGCACTTTAGTTACTATTGTTTTATTTTTATGTTGTAAGCAAATTCTTTTTTTTTACTCTCACTATCACTTTAGATAAAGATTAGGTACTTTCTCTATTTAAAGAATAATAATTAATTTACCTATACTTTATCCAAGGAGGAAGTGGTTTTAATTACACACAATGGTTAATCCCTTCATTATACTTATTAGGACATAAATAAATAAATACATTAAAACACATAATCATGCTTTAATGAACACACTTACAAAAGGCTTATTACCATATATTTAATTCTATAAGACGATAAAATTATTACTAACTGATAATCCAACCACAAAACAATATTCACCTAGTCCTAGGGACTATAACGAATATCCTCAATGATCAAATATCAAGCAACCATAATCGGACATCTATCCACAATCAAAGAAAAAAATTCCAAAAGACCCAACCGGGGAACAAGGGTCAGGGAGAGGCATAATCTTGTGGGACTAGGTCCTGTCTCTATAACCACAACAATGATCAAGGATTTTGGGGCACACTCTAACCTGTGAAGCCAAGTGAAGTCGGTGCCCAGTACCTACAAGTCTGCATCACTGAGAAGAAATACATGTGCATTGATGCACATATTAAAGAAGACATTACAGAAAGATGGTCAGGATCAATACATCATGTGGACCTCATCCATGTGAGTAACTATGACTTCATCCTGAATCATGAAGATACATCATGTATATAGACACACACACACACACACACACACACACACACACACACACACACACACACACACATGTACACACACACACACACACACACACACACAGATTAAAAAAAAAAAATTGTAACATGAGGGTTAGAATCTTGAGCATTTGGTTAGTTAATAATCGATACTAATAATAACTCATCATAATCATAATAAATGTCCTAAAATCATTAAGTGACATACGAGATTCATTAAAAGTAACTTTAATAGAAGCACATATCACATAACATCCTAACTGTGTTCAGAAAGGTATTGAAGGTCCTTTATACATACATGGGGACAAACACATACATAAATAATACATTTAGACAATATGTATGATATTAGAATTCTCAGGTACAAGCCGATGAAATCATTATAAACAACTTACACGAAAATAAGGATTAAGCTATAAGGAAAGATCTAAAGATCTTACTTCATTCAAAAAAATTGTATTAGGGTTAGAGGGGTTTTACATCCCCCTTAGATTTGACTTACTCTGGGAAGTCGGAAGAGATGAAATGAACAATACACATAAGTTGTAAAATGTTATCAAATAGAATTGCGATATTACTACTCTACTACCTACTTTAATGACTTCAGGCATAATTCTCCTATGAGGAGTGTTGATAAATCCTACCTTATTATAGTGTAGATTAACTTGGTTCCAAGGGTAAGAGACTTTCAAAAGAATTACCTATTTGATTCTTTCACTTTCTATAGTAAGTTTGTTAACAGATACTGAGATAAGAGTATTACTTCAAAATTACTTCAACAATATTGTCATCAACTTCAAATTCTAAGGTATTCATGTTTACTCACTAACATCTATATATTAGAAAAATGTATGTTTTACCAATTGAAACTATCACCTCCTTTCTGAATATCAAAGTTCCTATCTATGGTAACTAATATAAAAGATGGAATTTAGGATACATTTTCCCTTTTTTGAGATCCAATCTAATCATACACAATACAAAATATGAGACTTTGTTCCCAATACGGTTCTAAAATTTGCATTCCTCACCAACTATGCATGACAAACAAAGAGGGGTATATAACATTTATATATATTATTTTTATGAAGGGAATACAACAAACAATTGTGATTTACTTTTGCAATCATGAAACTACAATAATCTAGACACTCGAAACTTACCATTTGCATTAAAGCATAGTTTAATATGAAATCTTTTAGAAGATGTAAAACAACTTCTTTTAGCCAGTAAATATTATTCATTTTCCTCAAGATATAAATAGGCTTCTAATAACATAAGATACATACACACTTTACAATACATATATTCTACGTCTTCTCTCATAATAGTTGTAGTTTTTAATTTCAAAAAACACATTCACACCCCTAGAGGGGATCTAATCAAACTCCAATTTATTGCACCATTATTCATTAAGCTAGGATCCCTTCTTAACGCTTACTATTTATATGCGCACTTTTTCCTAAACTTGCATGTCAGGCAGTCTCCATATAACATTTACTTAATTGTCAACAACAATGTAAAAGAGTTCCTTCAAGTTCCCTATTTCATAATGATTATAGACCCATCAAAGAGAGGAAATAAGCACATGATTCCTACTACTATTTTGATAACTACAACAATTAAATTAACCAATGTGCATAACCTAAATTTGTCTCCATAATACTTATCTAGGATCCTAACCATTCACTAGGCATCTAGAAAGACATATATTTATTAAAACAACTTCCATCATTAGTATAGATAACCCATTGTCGTACATACTCCTCTCTAGAATTTTTTTATTGTTAACTTAACTACATGCATAAATAATATAGGTTCTTACCAAAATAGAGATAAAAATTCTTCTTCCAAAATGCAAGTGTGAATTATAGTCTATGATAATATCTTGGGGACGTAAGTCCTTCACCCAAGGTTTTCCTAATTAAGAATTTACCAATTTTCCTGGTATATAATTGCCTTGTCTAAACAATGTTAGTCCTTCAAAATTTATTTCTTAAGAGGGAAGAGAGAGACAAAGAGAAATTCATATGGAAATAAGTTATCGGTTCCCTACATTTCAAGTTCCTACTTCAAGACGTCACAAGAGAGGGGAAAAGAGAGAGATCATTCAACTGTTGTTATATAGAAAACTATCTATTATGATCTTATTCACTCCACTGTCCTAGTTTCTCCTTTCACACAATGATGTATGCTACGACTCTCTTTCACTTTTTTCCAAGAATAAGAGAAAAATTCATTTAAACTAAGACATGACACCAATTTTTTTTTCATATCTTTCCTAGGTACAAATTATTAGCCATGAACTTTAATTATTACCATTTCAGTCCTATAAGAATAAAATCAAGTACTATCACAATCATTTCTTTCTTTGCATTAAAGGTGAAAAGGCAATTAATTTCTAAGAGGGTAGTTAACTGGGCATTTATAAGAAAATAGAGTTCACAACAAGAAAAGCTATAATAGGTAGGGTCAGTAGATAATATTACCTTCAAAGCATAAATTATCCTTTTTACTTTTGGCTTTCCTAGAGATAACAATGTCGTTTATCAAAAAGGAGATGACACATACAAGTCTAAGGAATTCTTTAACATTCTATTTATAGAAAGCATCCTTTTAACACATCACTAAATTTAGAATGTAAAATAAGAAGTTATAATATAACTCAATCATAGAGGAATCAGTATACCTTTATAAGACATTGTATCATAAATACAAGAAACAAAGCCTTCATTTCCTCATATTCAAATTTTGCTGGCATACAGATGAAAACAAAGGAGATAGAGATAAAATATTCAATGTTATAGATAAGTGAGCTATGAGTCCTAGAGCTCCTAGTGTGAAAATGTAGGGTTCTGATACCAAGATGTCACACCCCACCAGGGAACCCAAGAGGACAAGCCAACTAACTACTAAGAGATGTGAATATTTTTTTTTAATGAAATATTATAACTAATCTAAGTCCTAAGAGGTTCCCTAATACTGCTATTAAAGAAATTTAATGTAATCTATTCATTTACCCATTAAGGTATTGATTGATTAAACAAGTTTTCAATTCATTCCTTTACACTTAACATTAAGTTACATGTATAATCTTACCATCAATCCTAAAATTTTGACATGCATCCATGTGAGTTATCCTTTACTAAAATTATGTCATTATTTACACTATTCATTAAGCATTCAGGTGAAAGATAAACATTCGATGGATATGCAATGCCCTATATACTTTATTATTTCATATGCATTTGTGAAACATAGTCACCATAATCTAATATTAAATTCTATAGATATTTATTCATAGATTATGTTGGTTGTATTTCCTATTTTTGCTGTTTTGCCCTGTTCCTTGCCTTGCCCTCTGCAAATTTTTAGGTTTTCATGCCTATACCTTGCCAAGTTGCTTAAACCCTGAAAAAACCCTAAGGCCAAAGTATTAAAAGATGTATGTTTAAACCCTTAGCCATGTCTTATGTTTTATCGTTACCTTTTTAAAGTCATTCGAGACATGTGTTCTAAGTCAGGTCGCTTGATCGCTTTACCAAAATCGAATATGCCAAATCTTCTTCCGATCAAGCTTTTCCTTTGTGTCGTGTAGTCTCTTGAAAAAATGGAATATTCCATCAATGTCTCGAGACTTAGCGATCTTTCTTTAGTCGGGTTGTCACTTGAACTTTGTAATATAAGCTTTGAAATGAATGGGACCCACTCCTCAGTCGGGTGATCACGAGAAGAATTAGCAAGTCAATGAAATGTCTTCCGACTTTGCGATTCACTTCATGTCGCATGGTCGCTAGATCAGCTCAGTCAAATAGTTAAGCTTTCCTTCAGTCGCGTGGTCTCATGATAACTGGCAGTTAAGAGGTAACAGTCCCGATTCAGCGACTAATGGTTTCATGTTAAGTGATTTCCCTGAGTCAGGATGTCGCCAAAGCAGAAGGATTACTCAGCTTTCCAGAACGCATAAAGTGGACCAAATAATAGATGACATCTGTCACAGAACTAATGGTTGTCGGGAGGTCGCCAGAAGGAGGAAGGAGATCAAGCGATAAGGAGACAAAAGTGTTTTCACCCTCAGTCGCGAAGTCTCCTGATGATTTAAGGGCAAGAAGAGGTGAATGGCGATTAAGCGACAGCCATGCAATGAAGAAATGAAAAGATCTGACGGTGGTCGCATAGTCTGGTGATAAAAGTGCCCTAGGGAAAAAGTCCTTCCGACTAAGCGATTAAGGCATGTCGTGAAGTCGCTCTGAACTGAATAAAGGCATGTGCTATATGATAAGGTTAAGTTGAACTTATCACCCAACTCGGTGACTAAAGGTTGTCATATAATCTTGAAATGAGAAGTAAGGATCCAGCGACTTAGAAATTATCATGAAAAGTTAAATGCAACGGTTTGTCGCCAAGTCTGGAGAAGAATGTTGGGTTAAGGTTAACTCCTCGCGACTTAGATTTTTGCTTGTGTCGCCTGATCGCTAGAAGGAATTGAGTTAGTCGAGGAAAAGAAAGACCGTTGTTGCCTAGTCTGAAGATCAGACCATGGTTAAGAAAAAGTGCTCGCGAAAAAGAGACTTAATGAGGTCGCGAGGTCGCCTAATAATGAGATCTAGAAAAGTGGCACCAAGTGGATGACATGACAGAGAAGATCACCCGGCGGCCAATCAGATACATGAATTTTTGATTACTGTGTACAAAAGGTAGCTGGGATGTATGACAAAGGACAAATCAGAGAATGCCATGTCAGCTATCTTAACCATTTTATGATTGCGCCAAAAGATTCATGATTTAAATTTGATTTTCTGTCACCTCGCGCAACTACAGCTAGGTTTTTGAACGTTTCATGGCATACCAACTTAATGGCAGAACTGATGTTTCTAAATTTTGGGCCATGTACTCTGAATCCTTTGGCTATAAATAGAGGATTGTGCATTCATTCCTATTCACCGAGTTTTTGATTTCAGAGCTAAGTTGTTGTTTCAGAGCGAAAAGTAATATTCAAGAGCAGTTACAGTGTTCAAAGGTGATTAATATTTCTAAGAGTTACAGAGAATTGTGATCTTAGATTTGTTTCAATATCATTCAGATAGAGATTCAAAGTGCTGACCAAGATGAGTACTGCTATGAGTATGGCTTCTACTAGTGGAGGCAGTGGAGAGGAGCAAAAAGGTAAACCCAGCTTCTCAGACGAGTTTCTTCAACTACTGCCAGGGTCAACACAGAATAGAAAGATTGATGCTGGTGAATTCAAAGATGAATTCAAAGACATCAGAGATGCAGTGACTCCAGGAAAAATAGGTTATTCTCTATTTACTTATTTTTACAAAAATTCTGATAAACCTATCCCTGTGTCAAACCCTTGGATATCTGGTTTGGGTAGGTTATTGGTGCCTGATGTATTTCTAGATGTTGACCTATTTTTG
>MU223437.1:371644-383387 GCA_018584345.1 Thuja plicata | reverse complement strand
TGTGTGCACCCATATGCCTATGTGTATATATATCCATGCAAATATTACTATTATAATCATGCTTTAATGAACACACTTAGAAAAGGCTTATTACCATATATTTAATTCCATAAGACCATCAAATTATCACTAACATATAATCCAGCTACAAAATAATATTCACCTTGTCCTAGGGACTATAACAAATATCCTCAATCATCAAATATCAAGCAACCATAATCGGACATCAATCCATAATTAAAGAAAAAAAAACATCCAAAAGACCGAACTCAGGAATGAAGATCATGGATAGGCATAATATTGTGGGACCAGGTACTGTCTCCGTAACCACAACAACAATCAAGGGTTTTGGGGCATGCTTAGACCTGTGAAGCCAGGTGAAGTTGATGCCTAGTACCTTCAAGTCTGCATCACTGAGAAGAAATACATGTGCATTGATGTACATATATAAAGAAGACATTGTGGACAGATGATCAGGATCGATACATCATGTGGACCTCATCCATGTGACTAACTATGACTTCATCCTGAATCATGAAGACACATAATGTATATAGACACACACACACACACACACACAACATGAGGGTTAGAATCTTGAGCATTGGGTTAGTCAATAATCGATACTAATAATAACTCATCATAATCATAATAAATGTCCTAAAATCATTAAGTGACATACAAGATTCATTGAAAGTAACTTTAATAGAATCACATATCACATAACATCCTAACTGTGTTCAGAAAGGTATTGAAGGTCCTTTATACATACATGGGGACAAACACATACATAAATGATACCTTTAGACAATATGTCTGATATTAGAATTCTCAGGTACAAGCCAATGAAATCATTATAAACAACTTACAGGAAAACAAGTATTAAAATATAAGGAAACATCTCAAGATCTTACTTCATTCAAAAACTTGTATTTGGGTTAGAGGGGTATTATATATAAATCATACATAATTGCATGTTAGTAGACATCATCACATCCTACAACATAAGCATTAGTACTCATATAGGCACATCATCAGTGCATTGATATCATGAAGTCCCTCATCATATACAAAGTATATATCAATAGTACATAAGTCTGTCATGAATAAATACATCAAAATGCTCCTAGGTGTTGATATACATGTACATGTCATCTCATCAAAAACTACAAAAATGTGTCTCATAATGCTCTTTCGACTCATGTAGGTGGTTGTGATAGTCCCTCACCTCCTCCATGTCTAGGTGGACAAGGTGGCATCCCCACTAATGCCTGGGAGTCTCTACCTATGCTTTGAGAACAAGTCCACTTTTTGTATGGGGGCTATTGTCAATCATGAGGATTTTCTTAATGATATAGGGCGCGGTAATGGGTTTCCTCCCTACTACCCCTAGTTGCATCCCTATGTGTGGAAAATTCCTCTAATACTACCTATGCTATACCTCCTAGAGTGGCCACCTATCAGGCTATATCCTACTCAACCATGTATAGCTCTACACGTCTCTATGCCTAATCCCTCTCAACCATGAGTATGAATGCCTTCTCGGTAGTCTGATCCATCTGATCTATCAAATTCCCTAGCTAATCAATCAAGGTATCTATCTCCCCCTACAGTACTACAACATCTTGTGGCACAACCTCCTTAACAAAAAACTCCATAGCATCAACCCTCCTATGTAAGGTTTCTAGTTCACCCTCTTCCCTATCTACCCATGATGTCTCTGCCGCTAATACCCCTGAATCCATGCCAACTTAGTCAGTACACTAGCCTCTAAAAAATATGATATGGAAAGAAGCCCTTGTACCTATCACAAGTCGGACTGCAGGTTGTCTCGCTCTGTGATAATAGTGTCATGCGCCTCTTGTGCAACATACCCAACTAATGGACCTTGTGGCCTCTATGACATCTATCCCTATATAGGTGGCGCTAGTGTCTATACATGTCCCTCACCTAGTAGACCCTACCACCCCTATCCTAGTCCATCTCCCTCTCCCTATGCCTATCTTGGTGCCCGTGGGTCCTATACCTGTGCACCAATGTGTGCACATACCCATCTCTTCTGAGGTACCCTCCTCCATTTCCCCCCATATGTTGATGTCTCTGGGGAATACCCTATTGATGTCCTATTCTCAAGATCAATGTCTCCTATAGGCTAATCATGGACAACCACCTATGTTGGATGTGTTAGTCGTAGTGGTACGTGTGTGGCCCACTAGGCTGCATACTCTATAGTGGTACCTGCTGTTAGTGTTTTTTCTTGCTAGGCCTCTGAAAGATATTTGTAATCTTGAATAACTCTATGAACCCTTAATGCCTTTTGACATTATGACTCAAGCAAGGGAAAAAAACTAATTGATGAGGTTCTTGATAACACTGGGGATAGCTATTACCACCTCCTTCTTTTTTGAGATCCATTGACTCAGGCATGTTTTACCTATGACTGATTACTATTTTAATAGTATCTTTAGAGTGGATTGAACCTTATGTGTTGAATGCTCTATTTTAGATGGACATGTATATAACAATACAGATAACTATGATTATTCTGAGGATAAGCTTGACAATCCAAATCAATATCTTAATGATAGCAGACAACAACATAACTAAGAAATACATTCTTCTTTCCTTTTATAACTCTTATGAATCCAAGAGGAATAACCTATTTGATTTTCTCTTTAAGAAATCAACAAACTTCAACTTTAACCTTTAGGAATACAATTGATTCCACACAAAATACTTTAAAGTGATTGGTTTGAATAGTATTTGAATGTTTGGATAATGACTGATAATCAAATCACTTCCTAGACTAGTGCCTATCCTTTGGGCTATAGAGTCAATAACTTAAAGTTCATAGAAATACATAAAAACAAAATATTGTAAGGTGCCTTACAACTTACATAAAATTCAAATAAAATGCCTTACAAATTATCCTATCATCTCTATGATATTGTACGAAATCCTTAACTATTGTTATGCTCCCTGAAACCACTAACAAAACTTAGTTCTTTCCTTGAAAGAAACTTGCAAGTGATTAGATAACTACCTTATAGCTAAAATATTTGAAATTGCCTTACAAATTCAAACGTAAAAGAGCATACACAACCATTAAAGAGACAACAATGAAGATAGAGAAAAATTGCACTATATTTTATTAATATGATCCTTCTTTAGTACATAAAAATCTTGAAAGCTTGAAAGACACAGACAAAAGTCTCAAAAGATTGATTTTCTATATATTTCATCCCCTTTCAAATTACAACTTTTATCATATATATAGGCCCTTAACCATGTTGGAATCCTTTATTTTAGGATGAAACAAGCCTTGGAAGGTTTATGGAACCTAACCCTAAAAAGTACAGAAAATAAAAAAGAACAAAATGAAGAAGAGGTGGGAGGACAAAAACAAAGGATAAAGATCTGATATTCCTTGTCATTTCTGGAATCTGGCACCTTTGTCTGACAATGTTTAGGATAGCTTCTGGTATTTGTAGCAAGATTAAGTGACTGCCATTATAGGCTAACTTACACTTATCTCCATAAATAGCTAACCTCTCTGTGCTCAATTATTAGGCGCCAGGTGTTCTCCTCTACACTTCATCAAGAATTTCCTCCTCAATCTCAGGCTTCTTCTTCTTGGGCTTAGTCATCAGGTCCCATGCTATCACCTCATCTTCAGTCGGCCACTTGAAGTCCTGAGTGCTTTGTACCTATGCTTTTTGCCTTTCCCACATAACATCAGTAATGCTCTTGACATCCACTAGAAATTTATTGATGTCAGTTTCAGCTCTGAAGGCCTCATCCAAAATATTATTAAAACCTTCAACATCTAAATCAGATCCTAAAATGAATGCCCCATTATCAGGCATCTTACTGTAAAACTCATTCTTCTAGACCTCCAAGGACTTTATTTGATCATCTTCTCCTCTAAGGGAAGGAACAAAACTATTGAAATCTGAAGAAAACATGCTCAATTTAACCTCTACTAGTATTAACTTGCCCTTGAAGAATGATAAGGCCACATTGACCTTTTTAATCTCATCTCCTACTTGTGTCACCACCTCACATAAAGCTGAGTTTAAAGGCTAAAAAAAGGCAAGCTTCTCAAATAGTTGCACCCTAGGAGACCAATTAACAAAATAAGGGTTAAATATAGCAAGGTACCCTATTATCTTTGTATGTAGGGTAGGCAACTTATTATATGCATTGAGGATGACATCTATCTTATCCTTCAATATATCAATTCTATGTTGCAAAATGCACCTTAAATGCATTCAAGGCTTCCTCATTTTTCTTCTCTCCCATGTCATCTTTTTCAACCACCTCCTTTGACTTTGCTTTCTCCTCAATTTGCAAAGGTGGTTGTGAATGTACATACACCACTTCAAGCTTTTCTTCTAGTTGCTTTAGCAACTTAGCAATTGCTTTATCCTGTTGGTGTATCTTGATGTGGCACATTTCTGTGTCTTCTACCAAAGCATTGATTTCTTCTATCAAAATGCTACACTTATCAGATAGTTGCTTTGTCTTATCTTCATTTAAGTGTGTCCAGTGCATCATAGTCTGGGATATCTCTAAATCCCCTATATTATGCACAAACCAAACCATCTAATTACCCACCATATTCTCTTGGATGTTCACTAACTGAGGTTTCTGATCTTTTGGGCAAAGGCTCCACATGGCAAAGGCCTGAGACTTTGTCCTATACCCAAAAACCTTTATCATGTCTCCCATTTGTACCTCACTTGCCATTTTCAAATCTGGCTACTTTCTTTATTTTATCAATGATGAAATTTGAGGCCAAGTCCCAACCCTCAGCAAGCAATATGCCACTATTTATCACCATTTGCCTGGCCTCATGTGGTGAGATATCCTCACTATCAAGACCATATGATTGTAGGGCCAATAGAACCTCATTTTTTATTGTCTCCTCACCATCAAATTTCAATTGAGCTCTTATTTCCTCCTTCTTATGCCATCTTAAAAAAATCTTCAAGCTCACCAGTCTTGATGAAACCATCATCACTTAAAAACTTATGATAATGTAGTAATCTTTCATCAATACAAGACTTAAGAGGCAACTCAATATTTTCCTCTACATCTAGTTGTTGCTTCTTTCCTTGTCTGATCAATTTTCTTAGGTTATGGTCATATAACCTATTGCCAGGAACCAAGGAAATCACTTTATCCTTTTTCTTTTCTTGCCTAATAATTAGAGGCTGTCCTCTGTCAACTTTTTACCTCTTGGCTAAAGGCTCTTCTACATCATCTGGCTGGGAGACCTCTTTTAGGTCAATGATATGACCCTCTTCTCCCTGCAACTGTGATACCTCTACAACATTTTGTTGAGGCTGATAATATTGAGGTGGACGGGCATAGTCACCATCACTACCACTTTCATATTCTGACTCTGAATGTTCAGGTTCCTGGGGTCCTTTCTTATCCAGGACATTGTCAAGTTGCTCACAAAGCACATAGAAATTATCAATCATGGCGTTGATTCTATGAAAGTACAAAAAATCATGATAGAAGCCTCCAAAAGCCAATCCATTTCTCTTTATTTGTGTTTCCAGCTTCAATAATTCATGGATCCTCTCTCTTCTTGTAATGATTTCATCTTCATCAAGAAGATTCCTTGTTGCATCCTCTTCTATACATGTACAATGGACATTTGTATTAGGTATTGTGGGAGTTAGAAGCTTTCTGACTCCTACAATAAAACCCTCAGGATCAATGTACCTATATGAGGCTGCCCCCATTCTGCAACTCTCCAACCACTGGCTGACTGTATCAATGACACCTTTGCCAATAGTAAAATTGAAAATCTTGAATTTCCTAGGGGTTAAGTTCCCCTTCCTATGAGTTGCAAAATGCTCATTATCTATCAATAAAAGTTTCCAGATGAATTCCATGGCAGCAACTCTTGATGGCACATGGTAGGGCAAAATATGTGGTGGATGTACACATCCATATACTCTGATCATGGTAAAGTTCTCTTCAAGAAAGAAGTCTCCCAAGTTATGATCTCCCTCCCAATTTTCTACATAATCACAAGGCCTCAGTAGTTGGAGCACCTTGATTGGGAGTCTTGTCGTGTTGACGCCCAAGAGTCACTTCTCTTATCTATGCACTATTCCCGATAATTCAAAACTTGACAATCAACTCAATACTCTACAACTTAGCCAATTTTTTCTCTTAATTCAGAAAACCTAGCACTTCTTCGCTCTGTAACTCTGAATGCAAGATAAGTTAAAAAATGAGCCTTCAATCAACTCTTTATGGTTACTGTTTCAAGTACACATCTCATCATTTGAAAAATCATCAATTCTATCATCAATTTAGCATACTATGAAATTGATTGAAAACCTAGCCGTAATTCATGAGTGTGACAGGAAATAAAATTCAAATATGTGTATCTTTAGAAAAACCTTATAAAATTTTAAGGCGATGACATGTCTCTATGTGATTGGCTCACTGTCATACATCTCAGCTACCCTTTTTAGTCATCAATCAATATTTGGATTTTCATTGGACGTTGAATCCTTCACATTGTCATGTCAGCAACTGCCACCTTTTTTGAATTTCATATTTAGCAACTATGTGACTATGTATTATCTCCTTGTCACTGACCTAACTTCATAACCCTCAATTCTTGTGGAGACCAAGCGACTATGTTACCTTCTTTTCCTAGCTAACCATGGTTCATTTCTGGTGATCATGTGACTGAAGAAATCAAAGTCGCAAGATGAAAAACTTAACTCATAATTTATTTGGAGACTCTACGACTGACGGCTACCTTTATCTATTATAGTTATCTTTAAGACACTGAATGTTAATTTTCTTTGTGAGACCCTGCGATAGACCTTAGTCACCTAATCACTGAGTATAAATATTTGTTGACAAGTTCTTCAGAGACTACGTGACAAACATTGGCTTTTGGTTTTAATTCAGAGACTATGTGAAAAATAGCTACCTCCAAGTCATGAGAACTTTTACCTTTAATCTTTTTGATTTAGAGACTTTGCGACCACCATTTAATCTATTCATCTTTGCATTCGATGGCTCTGCTAAGTCACTGATTATTTTTTAATACCTTTATATCAATTCAGAGACTACGTGACAACAAAGCACTTTATAACCTTAGTCTCTTAATTTCCATATGAATTTTTCCTTTGGGAGACCATGTGACAAACCTCTTAATCCTTTCACCTTTGGACACATGTCTCCTTCCATTGCTTTTCTTTGAATCGCTACATAAAAACTAACTTAGCATCTTAATCCAATGACCACCTGACTGTGTCATATCTCTAACTACATGTGGTTAGTCACAAAGTCTCAACATCTTTTACTTAACTGTAAAAACATTTGGAGACTATGCGACATGAACTTTATGCCACTTACTTATCTGCAAGTCAATTCAGAGACCACGCAACTAAAGCAATCACCAAGTCTTATAACATTTTACTAACTGCTGGCTTTTTGAGATGACCCCGTGACTTATCTGTGGGCCCATTTGCTTATTGTTGACATGTTTCTTTATTTAGAGACTTTGTGACTGAAGGGCTCCGCCAAGTGTCATAAAAAAAAAGGAATATTCCATTTCTTTTTGAGACATCCCAACAATAGTTAATCGCCAAGTCTCATAATAAAAAATAATATGCTATTAGGATAACGTGACAAGGCGACTATGGCTTAAAACACATGACTTAAGTTGTTTCAAAAAAAGTAACGTCAAAACATAAACATGATGAACACTTTAGGGTTTTTCTCATTTTAGCTTAGAGTAGGACCTAGGGTTTCAAGGTTTTGCATTTTCACATGGATTTTGACCTGAAGACCCTAAATTTTTAACAAGGATATTACAAGGAACTGAGAGACTTGTGGCTTTAGGAAAGAAAAGAGCACAAGGATCACAAAATTTTGGGCAAATAGACCAGAACCTGGAAAAAAACCAATACTGGCTCTACCTAAGGGTTGACTATACACAGTTTATGACCAAGAACCACAGAATCTATTGTTGTAGACCCTTCAAAAAATGAAGTAGATACCTACTAACCTAAAATAGAAGGGAAACTATGTACAATATGATACATATTTACTTGTGCATTACTTTGATCTTCAATTAAAGAAAGGCTTCAAGAATTGCCCATGCACAGGCAACTCAAAATCTTCCCCCTCCATATTTTTCAATAAATAAGATTCATTGCAAAAATTTTATGAAACTATGAAAGGTCCTAGCCATAAAGACTCAAATTTCTTGTGCTTACCTTTGTCTTCTAGTCTTGCATTCCATTGGAGAACTAGGTCCCCAGCCTGGAATTTTCTCTCAGTAGCCCTTTTGTCAAAAAGGTACTTCATCTTCTATTGTAATTTTATATTTTCTTTCTAACTATTTCTCCTTGCTTCATCCAATTCAATCAACTGTATCATTCTATCTTGCATATTGTCAGAGACATCTAAATGTTCTTGCTATATAAATTGGCATATTGGTAAAAGATTGTTAATTGGCAACCTTGCTTGTAGACCATATACCAACTCAAAAGGAGACTTACCAGTTTCTTTTTTGAGTGTTATCCTATCATCCCAAAGAGCTAATTTCAACTTTGTGTGCCATGTTCTCTGATTATTTTCCAGAGTCCTTTTCAGTATGTTCAATATACTCTTATTTCTAGAATCAGCTTGTCTATTATCCTGTGGGTGATATGGGGATGAGTATGATATTGTAATTCCATACCTTTCATAGAAACTTGTCATTTCTTCTGATCTGAAACTCATAGCATTGTCCATCACTAACTTAGTGGGTACACCGAATCTGGTTATAATATTCTCTTTGAGAAACTCAGTAACCACCTTTCTTGTTGCTTTCCTTGTAGGAATAGATTCAATCCACTTTTTAAAGTAATCTGTGGCAACCAATATCCAACTATGTCCTCTACTAGATTTCTCCTGAAATTCACCAATAAAGTCAATCCCCCACATAGCAAAAGGAGCTTCAGTACTCACTGGGTTCAGTAACAAAGCGCCTAAAAATTTTAGTTTATTGGAAAACCTTTGACATGGCTCACATTTCCTAACATGCATATAAGTATCCTTAAAAAGGTAGGCCAATAGTACCCTACCCTTAAAATCTTATGGGCAGTAGTTTTAGTAGAAAAGTGACCTCCACATTCTCCATCATGCATTTCAGTCAAAACTTTCTCTGCTTGGTATCTGTCAAGGCATAACAATAGTACACCATTCTTATCTTTCCAAAATAAGTCACCTTGAATCAAAGTGTACCTTTGAGTTTGTATTTTCAGACTCCTCTTCTGATTTTCAGACAAATGAACAGGACACTCTGCATTTTTAAGAAAGAATACAATATCAATATAGTATGGTTGCCTTTCTATGCTAGTAATGGCTTGGTCTTATATTTATGTCTGATTTAGCTATATTAAATCCAGGTTCTCTTTTGTCATGAGCTTTTCCAAGCCTTGTCCTCTTATTAACTTGGTGATATTGATCTTAAAGTCAAACTCTTGAATTCTTGTGATCCACTTACATCTCTTACCAGTTACTTCTGATTGTGTAAGGATATCCTTTACTGCTGCATGAGGAACATAGGAATGTATCTTAGCACAAAACAAGTAAGTCCTAAAGGATTTCATAGCCTTTACCAATGCATAAGCCTGCTTCTCCATTATTTCATATTTAAGCTCTGCAGTCTGCAAGGACTTACTGTAAAAAGCTATCGGATGTTCAAATCCTTGTTCATCCTTTTGAAGCAAAATAGCAGAAATTGTATGGAATGATGCAAATGAAAGCAAAGAGAAAGGCTTAGTATAATATAGAGATTTCAAAACTGGAGCCTCCTGTACTAATTTCTTTATTTTTTCAAATGTCTATTGAGCTTCTTCATTCCAAACAAACTTGGCATCCTTTTTTAATAATTTGACAATGGGTTTAACAATTTCAGCAAAATTTACTATGAATCTTCAAACAAAGTTTATCTTCCCTAAGAAAGATTGCATACCTTTTAATTTCTTTGGAGCAATCACCTTTTGAATTGCTCTACTCTCTCAGGGTCTATTCTTACCCCTTCTCTAAACACTATATGTCCAAGCCACTTTCCCTCTTTGACTGAAAAATGAAACTTCTTAGGATTTAGTGAAACACCATATTCCAATGCTTTGTTAAAAATCTTACCCAAGTGATCAAAATGATCAATAGCCCTTTTGGAATATGCAGTTAAGTCATCTTGGTAAATAACCGTGAACATATCAATGAATTCTTTGAAAGAAACACCCATAGCCCTCTGAAAAGTCACCCCTGCATTTATTAATCCAAAAGGCATTCTGATATGCACATAGGTTCCCCATGGAGTAGGAAATGCAGTTTTATACTGCTCTGTCTCTTTAACTAAGACCTGGTTATAACTTGAGAAACCATCCATCATTGATAGCAACTCACAACCAGTCACCTTGTGCAACATTGCTTCCATATTGGGTAATGAATAGTTATCTTTCAATGAAGCAATATTTAGATTCTTGAAATCCACACAGAGTCTGATATCACCATTCTTTTTTCTAACTGGCACTAATTTTGATACCCAAGTTGAATGTCTAATAGGCTGGATTATCTTAGCATCCTTGAGTTTCATCAACTCTTGTTGCATTTTAGGAGCCAACAAGGGGTTAATAGGCCTTTGTTTTTGCCTAAATGGTTTCACATCTGATATCAATGGGATTTCATGTTGAAAAAGGTCTTCTTTGTATGCTTTCAAGTCTTCATATGACCAAGAAAAGACATGTTTGTATTTTCTCAATAATCTAATCAGATTTATTCTTATGTGAGAATCTAAACATTTCCCAATATAAACTATTTGAGGACTACTTTCAGATCGTAAGTTTATTTCTTCTAAATCCTCAATCTTGGCATTGCTTAACTTTAATGAATGATTTTACTGACTTATAAACAATGCTTCAAGCTCCACCAGACCCCTAGGAATCTGATTAGAACTTAATTAGACAACTTCATTTCCAAAGATGTAATCTTTCTCATCATCGTGTTCCAGTAAGGAACTACAATCTATACTCGGGTTCTCATAATCGTCTAAACATTGCATGAACCTCAAAATATCTTGATCATCCTGGAACACCTGCCAGTTGTCTGGAACAACTGGTCTTGTTTTGACTTCTAGTATTGACACCCCATGTAAGGTCAAATCATCATTTTTTAAAGCAACATTTGCTAAAAAATCAGCCATAATATTTTTTGACCTTTCTAACCAACTTCTATCAAAGACATCAAACATTTCAAGTTGATCCCAAATAGCATACTTATACATTTTTAATCTGTCATTATTTACAACATATTTGGATTGGACTTGTGCTACTACTAACTCTGAATCACCATAAACTTTTAAACATTTTACACCATGTTTAATAGCAATTTCAAGTCCTAAGAATAAAGCCTCATACTTTGCAGTATTGTTTGTACATTGAAAGGCTAACAGAAATGAGTACTTAAAAGTTGTACCTGATGGAGATATCAACAATACTCCTGCCCCTGATCCTTCTTTAGAGCAAGCACCATCAAAGTACATTTTCCATAATCCATCTTCCTGTATGATTAATTCTGATGTAGGAGCATCCTGGGTGTAAGGGCAATCTTGCATCACCCAAAAATGTGTTTTTCTATTCAATAAGGGCTATTTTGTACAAAGCTGCTATTTTTGGAAACTTACTATTTTTAGTAAGTTGGTCGT
>MU223437.1:347851-360841 GCA_018584345.1 Thuja plicata | reverse complement strand
CATTGTACAAATCTATGATTGGAAAGCTTATTTATCTAACTCAATCAAGACCTGACATATCTAATGTAGTTGGCATTGTTGGAAGATTTGCAGCTGAACCCAAGCATAATCACCTAATGGAAATCAATAGGATATTTAGATATCTTAAGGGAATTATAGACTATGGTTTATGGTATCCTAAATCAGAGAATACATAACTTAATGTGTATACTGATGTAGATTGGGAAGGTTGTATTGATGACAGGAAAAGCACTTCAGGAGGAGCAGTATTTCTTGGAGAAAAGTTGGTATCTTGGACAAGCAAGAAGCAAAATTATATTTCTCAGTCAACGACAGAGGCAGAATATGTTGCAGCAGCACTAAATTGTACAACAATTGTTTGGATCAAGTAGATGGTTAAAGACTTTGGTATTTAGGTTGACTATCCTATTTTTATTCATTGTGATAACAATAGTACTATTAACATGTCTAAGAACCCTGTGATGGACGTAAAGACAAAATACATAGAGATCAAGTATCATTTTCTGAGAGAAAAAGTTGCAGACAAGGAAGTGACATTGGACTATGTAAGCACAAAAGATCAATTAGCAGACATTTTCACAAAGCCTTTAGCAAAGGATACTTTTGAGTATCTAAGGGAAAAGTTGGGAGTCATTCCCTCTCCTAAGTCTGATTAGAGAAAGCAGCAAGTACATCAGTCTTGTGTGACTGATGAATGGTTGACTACTCTACTTCTGGAGTAATACCTGTGCATAATGGTTTACAGAACCCTTTTCCATTGATGTCAATGGGGGAGTATGTACTAAAAATAAGGAACACAAACAAAGAGCTAAAGAAGGAACACATACAAGGAGCTTATACTCTTGGGGAGTATACATATAAAACATAGTCTATGTAACTGCAGCAGTGTAGATGAATCTTTGATGAGGATATTGAGAAGATTATAAAAGAAAGAAGACACCATGAACAGAATTTTTTTTTATCATATGTTGCCATCAATGCCAAAGGGGGAGATTGTTGGAGATTTGATTCTAAACAGTTGATTGATTGTATGTTTGTCATTGATGACAACATATAATACATAGAAACACTTCTGTATGTAATTATCCATATGATGAAATGAAGACTTGTGTGGATAGATACATGTTGTTGACATGTTTAATATTCTATGTTCATACACGCAGACCCAGATATGATGTTTCAGTAAAGATATGTAATTTTGTTATTAACGGTTACAGTTCTTGAGGAATAATGGTTTAAGGCCGACGTATGTAACTTGTTTATTGAGTTGCATCTATCTTTAGGATATGTGTGTGTATATTCATAATGAGTTATGAGTTGTTGATATTAATCTAAAGGCACCAAACGTATTTCAAGAAGATTGCAAAGTTATGGTTAAATATGTGAAGCCGACTTAGTGAAGCGATGCGTCTATTTAGTTTATACTTGTGCGGTTTTAATTATGCTTGTGCACTTAGTAGAGCCAACAAGGATGTTAAGAAGAGTTTTCCTATAGGTCCCCTAATCTCATACTTGGTTTATATACTTATAGAAGGTCATTTGTGATAAGAAGAGTTATGAAAGCCAGAGATAAGAAAAGCAGAGCAGAGTGTTAAAGAAACAAAGCTATATTTATCATATGTTGATAATATAGATATTAAAGTAGAAGCTTTTGGAACACAAAGAAGATTTTTGTAGTTCTTTCTAAGAGGTTAAAGCATCGGCACACAAAAGGAACTGATCAGACAAGCAGTGTCACAAATAGCAGTTCACTTTGTTGATACAGTGTGTATCAAATAACTAGAAGGTTATAGTCTTCACCACTTGGACAGTGAGTCCTTGGAAAGTGAGTCTACCACCCCTAACAGGGTTATTGTAAAAGACTCCTAACATGGTTAGAACCTTAACCAGGACACTATACTACTACATTGTAATGAATAACTCCTAACAATGTTGCATGATCTTTTAACAGGTATTACTACAAAAATATAGTTCTTTGTGGGTACTAATTCCCACCGGGGTTTTTACCATTTGGTTTCCTCATAACCAAATTGATGTGTTGTGTAATGTGTTATCTAAATGTGCATTTTCTTTGCATCAATCTAGATTAATAAGTATAAGACAAAGATAAAGTTGCTAATAACTGATTCACCCCCCCTCTCAATTATCCCTGAAGTATTCTAACACTAACCTCCCTGTGCTCAATGATCAGGCACCAGGTGTTCTCTCCTACTCTTCATCAAGAATTTCCTCCTCAATCTCAGGTTTCTTCTTCTTGGGCTTATTCATCAGGTCCCATGTTGTCACCTCATCTTTAGTCAGCCACATGAAGTCCTGAGTGCTTTGTACCTATGCTTTTTGCCTTTCCCACCTAACATCAGTAATGCTCTTGACATCCACTAGAAATTTATTGATGTCATTTTCAGCTCTATAGGCCTCATCCAAAATCTTATTAAAACCTTCAACATCTAAATCAGATCCTAAAATGAATGCCTCATTATTAGGCATCTTACTGTCAAACTTATTCTTCCAGACCTCCTAGGCCTTTATCTAATCATCTTCTCCTCTAAGGGAATGAAAAAATATGTTGAAATCTAAAGAAAACATGCTCAATTTAACCTCTACTAGGTTTAACTTTTCCTTTAAGAATGATAAGGCCACATTGACCTTTTTAATCTCATCTCCTACTTCTGTCACCACCTCAGGTAAATCTGATTTTAAAGGCTGCAAAATGGCAAGCTTCTCAAATAGTTTCACCCTAGGAGACGAATTAACAAAATAAGGGTTCAATACAGCAAGGTACCCTATTATCTTTGTATGTAGGGTAGGCAACTTATTATATGCATTGAGGATGACATCTATCTTACCCGTCAATATATCAATTCAAAGTTGCAAAATGCACCTAAATGCATTCAAGGCTACCTCATTTTTCTTCTCTCCCATGTCATCTTTTGCAACCACCTCCTCTGACTTTGCTTTCTCCTCAATTTGCGTGGTTGTAAAGGTACATACACCACTTTAGGGTTTTCTTCTAGTTGCTTTAGCAACTTAGCAATTGCTTTCTCCTATTGGTGTAACTTGATGTGGCACATTTCCCTATCTTTTGCCAAAGCACTGATTTCTTCTATCAAAATGCTACACTTATCAGACAGTTGCTTGGTCTTATCTTCATTTAAGTGTGCCCAGTGTGTCATAATCTGGGATATCTCTAAATCCCCTATATTCTACATAGACGAAACCATCTGAATACCACCATATTCACTTGGATGTTCACTAACTGAGGTTTCTAATCATTTGGGAAAAGGCTCCACATGCAAAAGGCCTGAGACTTTGGGATATAACCAAAACCCTTTATCATGTCTCCCATTTGTACCTCACTTTCCATTTTCAAATCTGGTTGCTTTCTTATCTGATCAATGATGAAAGCTGAGGCCAAGTCCTGACCCTCAGCAAGCAATATGCCACTATTTATCACCATTTGTTTGGCCTCATCTGGTGAGATACCCTCACTGTCAGGATCATATGATTGTAGGGACAATAGAGCCTCATTTTTTATTGTCTCCTCACCATCAACTTTCAATTGAGCTCTTATTTCCTCCTTCTTATGCCATCTTAAAAAATCTTCAAACTCATCTGTCTTGATGAAACCATCATCACTTAAAATTTTTTGCTAATGTAGTAATCTTTCATCAATACAAGAATTAAGAGGCAACTCAATATTTTCCTCTACATCTAGTTGTTGCTTCTTTCCTTGCCTGATCAATTTTCTTAGGTTATGGTCATATAACCTATTACAAGGAACCAAGGCACTCACTTTATCCTTTTTCTTTTCTTGCCTAATAATTAAAGGCTATCCTAGGTCAACTTTTTGCCTCTTGGCTAAAGGCTCCTGGGGTAGATGCATCAAGATGGAATAGTATGTTGCTACAATACCTTCATGTATCTCATCAATGATGTATTATATGTAGTCATAGCTAGTGCTGGAATGCACCTCTTGTAAATCCAGAACCATCATTAAAATCCCAGCATTACTCTTCTCAGTTCCTCCATCTCTCCCTAACACTCTACACAGGGCATAGGCAATATACTTGATATAGAAATGTAGGTCCTTAAAGAAATAGGGTGCTATCTCAGGTATAGGAGTAAGATGATTCCTAACCTCCTTATGCATGTGTTTCTGCAATAATCCCCTAGCAATTCTAGACTTTAACCTATATCTCTCCTCTTACTTAGTAAGATTAATTTTTGTGGACATGGTACTATACAAGCCAAAAGCTTGCATGAATGAGTTTTTGTTCAGGATAAGTAGGGTAGTGCCATAATTTTTCTTAATTTTTTTGGACAAGACATCATAGTTATTGGCAAGACCTAAGAACAAGTCTACATCTATATAGACGTCAGGGACAATTAACCTAGCAAAACCACAGGTCCAAGGGTTTGACACTGGAATGGCCTTCTCAGAATTGTTATAAAAGTAGTTGAAAAGAGAAAAACCTATTGTTCCTGGAGTGTCAGCATCCCTGAGCTTGCAGTAATCATTAGTCAGCACATTTTCATTTGCTCTTTTGTTCTGTGTAGAACCTGGCAGCAATTTGAGGAATTCATCATAATAATTCCTTTTTCCTTTGGTATCATCCTCTATTTCGTCGCTCCTCCCACTGGTAGAAGCTACACTGACTACTCTACTCATGTTTGGTTTGTTTCAATCCTCCTTTCTTTACTGATATTGAAACAAATATTCTCCCAAGACTCACTTCTCTTCTCTGTGCACTATTTCCAGCAATTCAAAACTTGACAATCAACTAAATACTCTGCAACTTAGCCATTTTTTTCTCTTAATTTAGAAAACCTAGCACTTCTTCACTCTGTAACTCTGAATGCAAGATAAGTTAAAAAATGAGCCTTCAATCAACTATTTATGGTAACTATTTCAAGTAGATGGCTCATCATTTGAAAAATCATCAATTCTGTCATCAATTCAACATGCTATGAAATTGATTGAAAACCTAGCCGTAATTCATGAGTGTGATAGGAAATAAAATTCATATATGTGTATCTTCAGAAAAACCTTATAAAATTTGAAGGTGATGACATGTCTCTGTGTGATTGGCTCTCTGTCATACATCTCAGCTACCCTTTTTATTCATCAATCAATATTCTGGATTTTCATTGGACGTTGAATCCTTCACATTGTCATGTCAGCAACTGCCGCCTTTTTTGAATTTCATATTTAGTGACTACATGACTATGTATTATCTCCTTGTCACTGACCCAACTTCATAACCCTCAATTCTTCTAGAGACGAAATGGCTATGTTACTTTCTTTTCCTAGCTAACCATGATTCATTTCTGGTGATCACGCGACTGAAGTAATCAAAGTCATAGGATGAAAAACTTAACTCACAATTTATTCAGAAACTCTATAACTGACGGTTACCTTTATCTATTACAGTGATCTCTAAGTCACTGAATGTTAATTTTCTTGATGAGACCCCACGATAAACCTTAGTCACCTAATCGCTGAGTATAAATGTTTGTTGACAAATCCTTCAGAGACTACACGACAAACATTGGCTTTTGGTTTTAATTCAGAGACTACGTGACAAACAACTATCTCCAAGTCACGAGCACTTTTACCTTTAAGATTTTTGATTTAGAGACTTCATAACCATCATTTGATCTATTCATCTTTGTATTTGACAGCTCTGCTAAGTCGCTGATTAATTTTTAATACCTTTATATCAATTCAGAGACTATGCGACAACAAAGCACTTTATAACCTTAGTCTCTTAATCGCCAGATGAATTTTTCCTTTGGGAGACCACGCGAAAAACCTCTTAATCCTTTAACCTTTGTACATGTGTCTCCTTCCATTGCTTGTCTCTTAATTGCTGCATAAAAATTGACTTAGCATCTTAATCCAACGACCACCCGACTGTGTCATATCTCTGACTACATGCGATTAGTCGTGAAGTCTTGGCATCTTTTACTTAACTGTCAAAACATTTGGAGACTACGCGACATGAACTTTATGCCACTTACTTATCTACAAGTCAATTCAAAGACCACGTGACTGAAGCAATTGCCAAGTCTCGTAACATTTTACTAACTGCTGGCTTTTTCACATGACCTCGCGACTTATCTGTGGGCCCATTTTCTTATTGCTGACATGTTTCTTTATTTAGAGACTTCACGACTGAAGGGCTCCGCTAGGTCTCATAAAACAAAAGGAATATTCCATTTCTCTCTGAGACATCCTGACAATAGTTAATTGCCAGGTCTCATAATAAAAAAGAATATGATATTAGGATCACGCGACAAGGTGACTATGGCTTAAAACACATGACTTGAGTTGTTTCAAAAAAAGTAACGTCAAAACATAAACATGATGAACACTTTAGGGTTTTTCTCATTTTGGCTTAGAGTAGGACCTAGGGTTTCAATCTTTTACATTTTCACCTAGATTTTGACCTGAAGACCCTAAATTTTTAATAGGGATATTACAAGGAACTGAGAGACTTGTGGCTTTAGGAAAGAAAAGAGCACAAGGATCACAAAATTTTGGGCAAATAGACAAGAACCAAGAAAACAACCAACACCTACATCACCATTTCAGGCCTGGATACCCACTATACCTGCACCAATATCCTCTAGGTAGTCCTAACTATGACAAAATTTATGTATCTAACGTAGACACCTAATCCCTTGAGACATGAGGATGTAAAAGATCCTCTGCCACAACTCCCTATTGAAACCCAAACTACTACATCACTCGATAGGGTGTCTACATCTCTATCTGATGGATATTCCTCCCTAGAATATAGAAGTATGTCTGGATGAACGCAAGTTATAAAAATTCCTCTCACTTATCGTATATCCCTGTCTACCATTCCATAGATCCCCATGGCTCAAAAGCCCTATATGGTGTCCAGCAAAAAAAATGGATCTCATTGATTAGTCTCCTCTAGTACCTACTCTGTCCCACTGATGTATACCTTAGTTGTAGATGTTACCTACATATGTACAGTTCCCTTGGCTAGCAAGCCTCTCATAGTCTTAGTGGTCCAAGCACAAAAATATCCTCCCAGGCCCACATTAGTAGTATGGTCACCCCTGTTCCCATGTTGCACGCCCTGCGATACATAGCCATGTGAAGATCATGGTATAGATGTCCCTGTCAGTAATAACTAAGAGGGGGGGTGAATCAATGGCCTCAAAAATTTATCCAATTTAAACTTTAATCCACCAATCAATACTTCTCCAATTATTAAGTGCCTACAAGATGTATGCCTTTGAAATACTTGAAACAAATAACTGTCTGTCGGTTTACCTTGTTTGTCATTATTCTCCTTAATAACCAATAAGCAGTAAACTATATTTATCAATACTCAGTAAATATGCAGAGCATACCAATCAATCCATAAATGCATATGTAGAATGTAAAAAAATAAAGTAATGAACCATACACATATAACACAAGGATTTTAATGTGGAAACCTTGTTAAGGGAAAAACCATTGGGACCGGTACCCCAAATTTTTACTCTTCTAAAGTGAGCCCTGTTAGGAACCAACCGTGTTAAAGGTTAAAAACACATGGTTAAGTGTGACCTTGTTAGAGGATTTTTATACATAGTTTGTCACTTAGTACCTGGCATCCATGCTACCATCCTTGAATCAGTCTCTTGACTGTCAATAGGCTTTATGCTTAATCTTACTACCATCATTGAATCAGCCTTCTTCTTAGATTATCAATAGGATTTAGGTAAGAACGATGGTACTATCATGAGTCAACCATCTGGTAACCTGTTAGGATATACCTCAATTAGAAAATATTGTTAATTCCTACTCTGTTAAGAGACTTAATGCTTCAATGGTTAAACTAAAACAAAATGACCTATCTCTAATGCAACTGAATTGTAGATTTTCAAATCTATTTACTTACAATATATTTCTGATCAATGTATCAATTCAATTCCTTTGTACTTAACTCTTTCTGCTTTGTGATGTTGTGTTTTTCTATTCGTTGGTGTCTGCAAAATTCTTTTTCTCTCCCTTAACTTGATTGATTAGGACTGCAAGAAGTTTATCCTTCATTAGTTTCTCTTCAACATCTTCTATCAGATCACTCCCCCATGTATCTGATTGCTTACGGAAATGAATTATACTTGTCTCTTATATAAAAATGATATTCCTTAATTCTTGGTTCTTGATTCTTGATTTTTGGCGTGAAAAATAATCCAGTCAAATTGATTTATAGCTTTAACTCCTGATTTATCTCATAGTTATCTTCTTGTCAGCTGTACAAATCATCTTTAAATCACTTATTTAACTATGGTTGAATAAAACAAATCAAACAACCAGTTAATTTTATCCTTAAGCTTTGCCAGCTAGATATTTTGTCATTTTCTTATCTCTTTGTTCTGTCAGTCAATTTTGCAGTTCATCACCGGTGACAACTGCCAGTTCTGTCGGTACAACTTCAGTTCACTTTGGGATCTCTATCTGTCATGCATCATTGGATCTTTATCATTGGGAAAAACTATTTTTAGCTCATCGGGCATCTTGTGATTCTTCTTCATCAAGCAACATTGTCTTCTGCTCATCAGGCATCACTGTGATTTTATCTCTATCTTTGCCGATGGTGTGCACTCCGCCAGTGTAGTCTGTCACTTGGTGAATACTTGACTTTTATGCATTTCTAAAAGAATAACATCTGTTCCATTGATTCTCTAAAATATTTGGCATTATGTATATGACCATATAGATGATATCAAATTGACATCAATGACAATACAAAACATTAACTAATTTAATGTCTTGCATCATCTCCAACTTAACATAGTCAAACATTTAATCAGTTACATGTCATCAATATCTCCCTTTGACATTGATGGCAACATGCTATATTATCACACTATACTATTTCTAATACAATATGAAATACAATTGTTGAGATTCATCAAATTACCAAACAATTTGTTTTGATAACAAAAAAAATGTCTGACCGCTGGTAAGCTCTGTGTAAGCTTAGATTTGATTCTTGCAGCTTTTCTATTTCTTCTTCTGATGTGTTGTGACCTCTGTTGGTGTCAATTTCTCTTTTATTGTTCTTCTTCTTTGATGTCTTTCCCTTTTGTTTGCAACATTGATACAAAAATTCTCTCCCTATGGATATGATCTCTCCCTATTTTGAGTAATCTAATAATGAATAGTATCTGATGATAATATGAATACATTCTCCCCCTTTGACATTAATGTGAACCAAATATTTTCACAAATATCTGACATTCTATTAACCAATTTCTTCTTTCCATAATATATTCCTTGAATTTCCCTTATCCATTATCAATATAAAAATTTGCTCTGGTGCTCTTTCTGATATATACCTTTCTGTATATAGATGTAGCTTTGAAGTTTAGCTTCTTCTTGTATCAATCATGAATGATATTCTGATAATATATGGTTGATGCAGCATCCAATCCTTTTACTGACTATTAGACATGGGTTTGACCCCTAGTCTTTTTCTCAGGTACTCAAATGTATCCTTGGGCAGTGGCTTGGTGAAGATATCAACCAATTGTTCTTTTGATAGAACATATTCAAGTATTACCTCTTTTTCTTGAACTTGTTCTCTTAAGTAATGATACTTGATGGAAATGTGTTTAGTCTTTGCATGCATGATTGGATTCTTGGAAATATTTATTATACTCGTGTTGTCACAATAAATAACTACTGGTTCTTTGATCTTCATATGCATACCTTCCAGCAACTATTTGATCCATGCAATATTTGAGCAGTTTGCAGCAGCAACAACATATTCTTCTTCTATAGTAGACTGAGAGATGCCTCCTTGCTTCTTTCTAATCCATGTGACAAGTCTATCACCCATAAAGAATGCTTCTCCAGTTGTGCTCTTTTGGTCATCAAGATTTCTAGCCCAATCAGCGTCGATAAACACTTTTAGTTCAAATTTGCCTTCTCTTCTATACCATAAGCTAAATTCCTCGGTATTCTTTAGATATCTTAGAATTCTTTTCACAGCAGTTATATGTGATTCCCTGGGGTTAGCAGAAAATCTAGCAACAATTCCTACTGCATGTGCAATATCTGGTCTATTGTGTACAACATACATGAGTTTCCCTATCATTGATCTATATAGAGTCTGATTTACCTCTGTTGTCTTGTCTTCCTTTGTTAATTTGCATCTAGTAGCCATCTATGTTCCAACATGTTTAGAATATTCCATCTTGAATATTTTTAGAACTTCTTTGATGTATTTGGACTGTGTAACAAAAATACCTTCACTTTGTTGAATGATCTGTAAACCAAGAAATAACTTGATCTCACCAAACATAGACATCTCAAATCCTTTGCTCATCTCTTCAGCAAATGATTTGCATAGCATATCATTTCCTCCAAATATGATGCCATCAACAAATATTTCAGCAATCAAAGTGTTAGCATTAGTATCTTTTTTTTAAATAAAGATTATTGTTTTCACTAGTCCTCACGAATCCAATACTTATTAGATAGGAATGAAGTCTTTCATACCAGGCTCTGGGAGCTTGTTTTAATCCATACAAGGCTTTGTGAAGTCTACATACCATGTTCCACTTGTCTGGATCTACAAACCCTTCTAGTTGTTCAATGTATACCTCTTCTTCAAGTATTCCATTTAGAAATGTTGACTTGACGTCCATTTGATAGACATTGAATCCTTTGTATGCAACATAAGCAAGTAGAATTCTTACTCCTTCTAGCCTAGCAATGGTTGAAAAGGTTTCTCAATAGTCTATACCTTCCTCTTGTGCATACCCTTTGTATACTAGTCTTGCTTTGTTCCTTGTGACTTCTCCATTCTCGTTTAGTTTGTTTCTGAATATCCATTTTGTATCGATGACATTCTTGTCATCTGGTCTTGGTACAAGTGACCATGTCTTGTTCTTTTCAAACTGTTCAGTCTCATCATTCATAGCACTTATCCCTTCTTCATTATCTAGTGCAGCATCGACAGACTTTGGTTCAAACTCACAAATTAAGTAATTTGAGTTTAAAGACTTACTCCTTGTTTTTGTACCAGCTTTCTTATCTCTTATGATCTGGTCCATTGGATGGTTATTTCTTACATATCTTGCAAGTATAGGTACAACTCTTTGCATATTAGCTTGATCTTCATTACCTTGCACATTATTTTGATCATTATCCTAACTGTCAGTAACAACATTCTAACCATTGGTTGCAACATTCTATTGTTTTCGATTTAAGTATTGTTGCTTAGGTAAAGTGATGGGTTCTTCATTATATATAAACTTGTTGTAGTCCTTTGGTTCTTTTGTGCTTTCCAGCTCATTCTTTTCTACAAATTTATCAATATTTACATTTGCACTTTCAACTATTTTTTTAGAAGCCTTGAGTAGACATTTAAAAGCTTTGCTTTTGGTAGAATACCCTAGAAAAATACCTTCATCACTTTTGGCATCTAGCTTTCCATTTCTTTGATCTTTTAAGACATAACATTGACTACCAAAATTTTTGAAGTAACTTACATTGGGTGTTTTACCATACCATAGCTCATAAGGAGTCTTCCTTGAGTCCTTTCTTAATTGTACTATGTTAAGTGTTTAGACAGCAATGCTAATAGCTTCCCTCTAGAAGATCTGGGTGATGTCCTTCTCTATCATGAGTGTTCTTGCACAATCAACTATTGATCTATTCTTTCTCTCAACAATCCCATTTTGCTGTGGTGTTCTTGGTGTAGAAACCTGTCTTTTTATACCATGCTCATTAAAGAAATTAGTGAGTTTATCTGATATAAATTCTCCTCCTCTATCTGATCTCAAACATTTTAGATCCTTACCACTTTGTTTCTCTACAACAACCTTATACCATTTAAACATCTTGAAGGCTTCAGATTTTTATTTTAGAAACATGAATGTCATCATTCTAGAATAATCATCAACAAAGAGAATAAAATATCTATCTCCATAATAGCTCTTTGTCCTCATAGGTCCACATAAATTAGTATGGACTAATTCTAGAATTTCATCAGATGTATGGGTTTTTCTTTTGAAACTAGAATTTGTCATTTTACCTTTTTGACAATTCTTGCACATGATGTTGTCTGGTTTTGTCATCATCGGTAAGCCTCTTACACTTCTTTTCCTTCTTGTCTTCATCATATTGTCAAATTTCACATGACACAACCTTTTGTGCCATAGCCATATGTCTTCATTTCTAGCCATCAAGAAAGTGGGGTTAGTATCATTCAGATAGAATAAGTCACCTTTGGTGTGTTTGTCGGTACCAATAAGTGTTCCCGATTCATTGAAGATCTTTGCCTTCTTGTTCTCAAATGCTACTGTATGACCTGAATTATTCAGCTGAGAAACACTCAACAAATTATAATTCAATCCTTTTACCCAATAAGCATTTACACATTTAATCAGTTTATTCAGCATTACTATTCCTTTACCTTCAATTTGACAAGGTGAATCATTTCCCATTCTTACTGTACCACCTTTATAGTATTCAAAAGTGTTAAACTTTTCTTTGTCACTGGTCATATGGTGAGTGCAACCACTATCTATAATCCAGATATCATTCTTACTAGTCTTAGATATGAGTGCAGTTTCTTCATACCTTTCATCTTCATCTGACTCATCCTTCATAGCTACAAATACTATCTCGATATCATCATCTGGTTCAGTGTCAATATCTTCATATTTGCAAGCAGCTAGATAGCTAGCCTTCTTGCCTTTGTCCTTTTAATCTCGGGTATCACTTCTTTCTAATCATTGGTAACCTCTGTAAGCTTTGTTATCACCTTTGTCAAATTTCTTCTCAAAAGATCTGTTATCATTTTTGTCATCTTTTCTTTTAGGACATCTTGCAGCAAAGTGTCTAATCTCTTTACAATTAAAACATACAAGTGGTAACTTACCTTTGTATTTACCTTTGCCTCTTAGCATTCTTCTTGCCATGAGTGCTTC
>MU223437.1:326730-346960 GCA_018584345.1 Thuja plicata | reverse complement strand
AAAATTTATCCAATTTAAACTTTAATCCACCAATCAATACTTCTCCAATTATTAAGTCCCTACAAGATGTATGCCTTTGAAATACTTGAAACAAATAACTGTCTGTCAGTTTACCTTGTCTGTCCTTGTTCTCCTTCATAACCGATAAGAAGTAAACTATATTTACCGATACTTAGTAAATATGCATAGTATACCAATCAATCCATAAATGCATATGTAGAATGTAAAACAATAAAGTAATGAACCATACACATATAACACAAGGATTTTAATGTGGAAACCCTTTTAAGGGAAACACCACTGGGACTGGTACCCCAAATTTTCACTCTTCTGAAGTTAGCCCTATTAGGAGCCAACCCTATTAAAGGTTACAAACACACAGTTAAGTGTGACCTTGTTAGTGGATTTTTATACATAGGTTGTCCCTTAGTATCTAGCATCTATGCTACCATCCTTGAATTAGTCTCTTGACTATCAATAGGCTTTATGCTTAATCTTACTACCATCCTTGAATCAACCTTCTTTTTAGACTGTCAATAGGCTTTAGGTAAGACCGATGGCACTATCATGAGTCAACCTTTTGGTAACCTGTTAGGATATACCTCAATTACAAAATACTGTTAAGTCCTGCTCTTTTAAGAGACTTAATGCTTCAATTGTTAAACTGAAACAAAATGACCTATTTCTAATGCAACTGAATTATAGATTTTCAGATCTATTTACTTAAAATATCTTTCTGACCAATGTATCAATTCAATTCCTTTTTACTTAAATATTTCTGCTCTGTGATGTTGTGCTATTCTATTTTTCGGTGTCTGCATAATTCTTTAGCTCACCCTTAGCTTGATTGATTAGGACTGCATGAAGTTTATCCTTCATGAGTTTCTCTTTAGCATCTTCTATCAGTTCACTCCCCCATGTATCTGATTTCTTATAGAATGAATTATTCTTGTCTCTTATATAGACATGATATTCTTTAATTCTTGGTTCTTGATTCTTGATTCTTTGCGTAAAAAACAATCCAACGAAATTGATTTATGGCTTTAACTCATTATTTATCTCATAGTTATCTTCTTGCTAGCTATACAAATCATCTTTAAATCACTTATTTAACTATTTTCGAATAAAAGAAATCAAAAAACTAGTTAAGTTTATCCTTAAGCTCTGCCAGCTAGATATTTTGTCATTTTCTTATCTCTCTATTTTATCGGTCAATTCTGTAGTTCATCACCGGTGACAACTACCAGTTCCATTGGTACAACTTCAGTAAGCTTTAGGATCTCCGTCCATTGGGCATCATTGGATCTTTCTCATCGGGCAACACTATTTTTAGCTCGTCAGGCATCCTGCGATTCTCCTTCGTTGAGCAACACTGTCTTTTGCTCATTGGGCATCACTGTGACTTTATCTCTGTCTTTACCGATGGTGTGCACTTCAGTGGTGTAGTCTGTCACTTGGTGAATACTTGACTTTTATGCATTGCTAAAAGCATAACCTCTATTCCATTGATTCTCTAAAGTCTTTGGCATTATGTATATGACCATACAGATGATATCAAATTGACGTCACTGATAGTACAAACCATTAATTTATTTAATGTCTTCCATCATCTTCAACTTAACATAGTCAAACATTTAATCAGTTACACGCCATCAGTCCCAGCATCACATATCCAGAATAGTATGTGGTCCCATGATCTAGCATCTCTGCAAGAACCCTTGACCACCCCATCCCAAACCCATGGCATAATAGATCAGCCAACATCCTTCCCCAATAAAACCATCCAAAAATAATGCTATCCTCCAAAGCCTCTTATCCACCACTGGCTGCCATGACATCCATGTCCTATCTTGTGTTATCCTCCTCATTGGCCTCCTCAAGACTAGTTTCATATATTTCTCACTTTCCCTCAAGTGATATTGGGGCATAGGGCCCCATATTACTACCCTAAGAATCCCCTAGATGTCCTCTAGAGTGATATTTGCCTCTCTAGTAGGTAGGTGGAAGGTGGTCATCTCACTGTGCCATCTCTCCACTAAGGTTATCAAAATGCCATTATGCACCTATAGCTGAGGCCATCATGGCACATAATCCAACCCAACTACTACAATCAACCCCCAATCTCCCTTCCTCAACTGGCCTTGAAACTCCATGGTCGACGACGAGTGCTCCCTCAAACCCAATGGTGGATGCTACTCTTAAAAAATATAAAACACAGCACAATCATGTCAATCTCTTTTGATTCTAGCCTAACCCCTCCCAACTTGTGGCATCATGCCCCTAGGTATTTTACCAACCTATCCCCGGCCCCCACCAGATCTTATCATTTACCCCCTACCCTGACATCTTCCCTTTTTGTGCAAAGATCGGTTTGGGCGAAGATATCGGCTCCTACATCGACATATTTGAGGTCTTGCTACCAGACCCATGTGTGTGAAGATGCAAATCTCAGTCTGATGTCTTCACAAACAATGGTTTTGAACTGCTATCTATGTAGATGTGGGTTCGTGGATCAACTTGTATGCAGATGTTGATGCAGGAACTGACATTTCTGGTTCGGGCCTTGTTTTCCTCCTAATATATAAATGTACCTACCCTTTCCCAAAAGTGTTAAAAAATTTTACAAACATAAATGCTAGGCTTAGTTCTTTCTACTCACTGGTGCCAGCCACTCTATGTGTCATCCATGGATCCTCATGCACTTTCCCAACTGCCCCTTTAACCCCCTCTATGCCATTTCTTCTCTTGAGAGCTCTTTTCTTCTTCAAACACTATTAACGAAAGACATAATTCCCCCCCAACCACTTTTATAGCCCGTATTTTTTGCAAAAAGCCTTTTTCTTTCCATTTTTTTCCACTTTCTTCTCCCACATGTATATTATTGTATTCTTAATCTCGTTGCACAATTTAGATGCATGAAAATTACAAAAAAAAATTTTAAAATGGTAAAAAACTAAAAACTTAGATATCCTTAAAAAATTACAATGAACTTTTCCTATCTTATCCATTCCTTCCGCATCGCTATATATTGTCTTTTTCTGTGATGTTTGACTCTCGTGAGTGCAATAACATTTTTCACCAAATTGGTTTTGAGACCAGCTCTCCTTTCTCTCATCCCTTTCACAACTTTTTCTAGTGAATATCTCAATCAAACACCTAATCCAATTTTTGCCTATCAGGATATATCCTTCTAGCGTTGGCTTATCAATACTTCCTCCCATAATCTTGTTCGTGGAAAGAACTTTGGAATTAATGACTACTTGGTTGTGATGCCTTTTTGTTGATTTTATGTTTTTGTTATCAGTTAAAACCTACTCACCACTACCTTTATCTTTTATATCTTGGTGCATCGTGACTGTTGGCAACTGATGTATGTTTCTTTTGCAGTGTGCTTTGTCTATGTGTCTAGTCTACACAAAGGAATCTTATCATCTGTGTTTTCTAGAACCTGCTGCATACCTCCTTTTGCAATATCAAACTTGGATGTTCTCTCCATAATTTAACACAATTAAATCCCCAAGTCCTTCACTTGCATACTTGGCTACATTCATAATCATTTTTCATCTTATATTTTGGAAGGCTTCTCTTTATTCACTCTTCTCCCTTCCTCCTGTTGCATATTTTTTCAATAAAATTCTACCCACGCTTCTGTTGTTGAATCCTTTTCTCGAGGGGGCACAACCTCTTACTATCCTTGCTTTGGCACAACTCCTACAAACCAAATTCCTTTGGGGGAATGTATTTTTGTATCTTTGATGCAACGTCAATTGCGATGCCACATCAAAGAGGGGCAAAATGTAGATGTCCAAAAATATTGAAACCCCTTTTATTCATCTAACTATTTAATTGAATTAATTAAATAGTTTCATTTGTTGTATTTACATACAAAATAAATAATATACCAATGTATTTCATTTAAATACATTTCCCCTCACAAAAATTTCTTTTTTAATAAATCTAAATTTATTAAAAATCCTCCACTAGCCTAAAAATTGTCTAAACTTGGATTAAATTAAAATAATCCTCTCCTCACCTTTTGCTAAAAACACATCTTGCTAATATTCTTCTAATCTTGATTTAAAAGGTAATTTACCTCTAATCATGTGCACAATCCCCTTTGACTTTTCCAACCTAACCCTCAATCCTAGCCACTCATCTCTCTTCCACCTCTTAATCTCAACCGTCCATTCCTTTCAAATCTATAAAAAGAGACCTTCCTCTCTTGCATATTATCTCTAATCTAGTTTTTGCATTATTATTTTTCTCATTTTACTCTAGGATTTCATAGTGTTTTTCATGCTCTTAGTTTCTTTTTTCTTGAATAATCTAGAGATGACATGCTAGGAATTTGTTAAAAGACTCATAGCTTCAATATTATCTTCAATATTTCTTTGTATTGTATCTATGGTAGCTTATTCTTCACATTTTGAGAACCTTTGGGACTATTTTTTCCATGATAGCTCTTGAATCCTTCTTCCATCTATAAATATTTCATTCTTCTTAGCATTCTTCACTTGGGGATCTTGAATATTGTGTTTGAGAGAGCACATTCACAACTGCATAAGAGAGAAAATTAAACAAGCCTCTTGGGTGCACTTGTTTCTATCTCTATCTGATGAAATGATGATCATTCTATTGTTTTCATGCTGGTTATTTGAATATTTTACATACTAACCATTTAAAGTTTTTGATGTTGTACTTGAGGATTGTAGGCTTAATATTTCCTTGAATACACCTATGATCATGAGACAAATCACTACACAATTTTTGAAAGGTTTTCACATGGGTCAAAGGATCACCTATACCATTATAGGTCTCAAGATGGGAAATATCCATATATTGTAGAATAATTGCACAAATTATATCCAAAGACAAAGGACTCACAATATCACAACTAGGAATATTTAACTTTGATTGAGTCATTGAAGCAATTTATTGTTGCAAAGAAGAAATTGTTTGATAAAAAATATTAATTGTATAATTAGTAGAAATAATTTTAGTAGGTATATTTGATTATTTTACCATAAGAAGAACACACACAAGTAAGATAGGTGGGGGGTGAGTCAGTTGAGTCATAATATTAATAATCTTTTACAAAATTTTAAAATTTAATCTCAGATCAGAATGATACATTTGAGAGAAAGATCTCAACACAATAAGCAACAAATAACACCAAGATTTCTGACGTCGATGCATTGTTAGGAGAAAAATCATAGTGGGGATGGAACCCACAAGATGAATGAACTTAGTAATAAGTATTGTACCCTATTATGAGTATTACAAAGGGGAATGCACATGCATTCATCCACACTCCCTACAACTCACTACTAAAATATAATAACAAAAAAGCTCACAACATTACAACATCAACCGATCACAGATCAAAGAGGAATTAAATTCCACATACACAAACTGATTGATAGCATTCATTATTCCACAATAGTTCCAATGAAGCACACAGATCTCTGAATTATTTCATATTCCCCTCAAATATTTTCATACAACATCATATACATCATTTATAACATTTTTACACACATTATGAGACTCTCACAACTTCAATAAATTACGTCTATAAATACAATCCTTCAACTCATCTCAAATAGGTTGGAGGGCATCTACATGCTAACAATTAATAAATTATAACTCATTAGAAAATGAAATCCATTTATTGTCATACAAGACAATGCAATGAACCATTTCAAAAACCTTCAACATGCTTCAGATCCACAAATCATTCTCTAAACCTTTGCAGGACGTTATGTCATCAGGTCAGCTAAGACCAAATGAACAACAACAATATGTTACATGAGAATAATGCAACACGATCACCTTGACCAATGTTAACTAGAAACATGATATGAATATGATCAGGAAACATTAGGAAGAAACGTGAAGTACCTCAGCATCAACACAAACTCAAGATCTAAATCCATCTCTCTACTGTTCATCAACAATAATATCTACAACCTCTATTAATCAATAAAAATATCTTGCGAGTATCCAAATCATGAACCACTCGATTTGAAGACACAAATACACATCTCAAACTCACTACCAGGTTAGCAACCAACAACTCTTCAACACAGATGTGTACCGATCCAAAAATAGAAAATCTGTCACTTCTTAAACAACACAAATATTAGTATTTTATAAATCAATCTTAACTCTCATAAATCATCACTCTAACATCTATGAATTAACATGCCTAAACTAAAAGCATATCAAAAAAAAACTATACGTTCGCAATTGTAGATCTTATGTGTAGTATTTGTACCAATCAATTCAACCTCATTGAACATGTTAGAATGCACAAGCACTTAGAGGGCGAATCAATGTCAAAAAGTAGTTAAGAAACTTCACCACCGATCTAATAAAGCTAATCAACAACTTACAAAAATGAGACATGAAATTGATAACATAAACAATATCAAACATCCAAAAACACATCACATATGACTAATAGATTTTTTGTGTGGAATCCGATAATAGATAAAAATAACCTTACTACAGTAAAAATGTTTTCCCTGTGAAGAGATAGAATACCCTTTCAAGGGTTCACCCACAAATCAACTTATTTGTGGGGATGAAACCCACAAATAACCTTAGCATAGTAAAAAAAAATTCCCTGTGAAGAGCTACAATACCCTTTCTAGGGTTCACCCTATTAAAAGTGACTAGTACCTTGTGAGAAGTACCAAAAAACTTTTTATAGTCTACCTTCTTAGAGGATTTCAAACTTTAGTTAAGAAGTTACTCTATTAAAGGATTTACCATAATGACATGTTAGGATCTACCCTATTAGGGCATTTAACCTACTTTAAATGTTAGGAAACAACAATAATGATGATTTGTGGAATGTCATTGCTTTCATCTCAGATCCTCTATGTTCCTTTGCTTATTGAAACTATACTAATCTCTACTACTTCAATCTCTGATTGTAGCACTTGAAAATATGATCACAACCCTAAATGACAAGATTTAGATCTCCTTATAGAACGTGTTCTTAAGTGGCTTAAGACTTAAATATTTCCATCCAATTTGACACAAAATGTTTACTCGCCTCCTAAAAATCAGCATCAATCATACCTAATATTGTTAGAGTAATAAAGTGTTTCCACTAATTAAATAAATCATTTTAATTTAATTATTAAGTAACTTATTATCTCCATGTCACTTAAGCTAAAATTTAGGCATCTAATAATTAATTCATTTATTAATTATTATCATGCAACCTAGGTTTCTTCACTACTTTAGGGTTTTGATCACCTTTATAAGGTTTGATCTCTTTGTATTTTATTTTCACTTAGTATATTATTGAGTTATTCATTCAAGACATTTGGTTGACATCTCTTTGTGGGTAATTCATTATTTTGAGGATGATATTGCATTGATGGTTTTCTCCATTATTTTTTCATTATGTCTCCTCTTCCTCCAATTTTTTGTTTCTGGCCTCCATAGCCTTTAGCTTCTCTCTTTTTGTGATAGGTATTTGCATGAACGTTATTCTTGGGCACAAACCATCCTCACAATCGTGTCGAGAATGCCCCAAAACCCCCATTTTCATATATGGCGCGTCCAATTTGGAAAAAGTTGAATTTGGGCCCTATTTTTTAATGCATGACCCTTAGCATGATTTTCAAGGGAAAACTCCACCTCACTTTTGATACTGCCTCAATTTATGTGCTACCTCAATTTTGACACCGCCTCAAAATCTGCACCTAGCATTGCATGAAGGAGAGGAAAAATTATTTTTCCTATTTTTGCATGTTTTTTTGTGCATCTAAAAAAAGTGGCGGGGAATATGTTTTTTTTTACTGTGGTGGGGCCCATCTGGCTATTGAGCTCAGAGCTTGGTAAGCCAAGCCCGAAACTCGGTAGGCTGAGCCCGCAGCTCAGTGAGCCAAGCTTGGAGCTTGCCACCGAGCCTAAAACTCACCGCCAGCCACTAGTGGATTGTACTACTAGCCACCAGTGGCACTGCCCTCTTCTGCCACCGCTACACCATCACAGTGCCACCTCCACTCATAGAGCCACCAGGGAGCCATATGCTCATTATTGTGCCTTTTTAGCGGTACTGTTGGTTTGTTTCTCATATCTTAAGAATACAAATATATTTTTTTCCAAACAAGATATCAACAGAAAGCTGGCTTCGAGCTCAAACTCCTTTTCTAGTTTTGGTTTTTTGATTTTGTTATCTTGTAGGGGATTTTTTCTAGTCAAAGCCCGGGTTCTATTTTGCACTCTATTCACTCTATATTTCTTCTCTAGGCTCTATTTTTAAATTATACATAGCATTAGAAAGATGGTTTCATCCTCTTTCTTATTTCATGGGCTTCACGCCTAGATTCTCCTACAATTATTTTTTATTCAGATTTTTTCATTTTGCAATTTGGTGGATATCTTGGATGTTTCAGGTCTTGGGATCATTTTATGTGCATGGGATGACTCCTTTTTAGCTGTTAGCCATATTTCTATAGCTTTCTATCATTCCTTGATATTATAGACATATTTTTATTATGTATTTAATTTTTTTTAAATGCACTCGGATAAAGTGTCATCTGATGCATGTTTGGGATCTTGGAGACTTTTGTGTTTTTTTTTACTTGCACTACATTATAAAGTTCCATGGGGGGTTCATTTTACCTTTTTCAAGTGATTTTTACTCCAATGAAATTAACCTCATGATGTGTGTCAAGAGAGTGATCCTTCTACAACACCATCCTTTATACGTGTTTGTACTTTCTATTGCACTTTCTATGTTTCTGGTTCTTGATCATGTAGTTACTATTGGCAGTCTACTTTAGTGTGTCTTTCATGCCTTCCCCTACTCAACATTATGGGTGGTCCAGGAGCAACTTGGTAAGGCTAATGATGCAATGTGACCTAGGGCTTCTTTGATGTTTTTTCTTGTAGTAGTTCTATCCAAACCACTATTTTAATAAGGGACATGTAGGTCCTAGTATGTAGTGTATAAAGTTTGAGGATGCCTAATTAGGTCCTTAGTGACCTTTGAGTCCAATCTAGGTCTATTACGGTGTTTTGTGATTTTAGTGCCAAATGTGGCCAATCAAGGGACTAAAGGACCTATTTAATGTTTATACACCTTAATTAGTGATTTGGAGAAGTTTGGACAACTTTTGACCAAGTTTGAATAGCATATCCAAAAAGTTGCAAAATTTGTCAATGTTGTCATTGACAATATTGACAACATTGGTTGCAAGAATGCAACTTCAAAGGAATTAGTTCCTTAAGTATATGAAACCAATTTTTTGGTGCCTTGGTCAACTACATAAGGCTATCCTTGAGATTTTGGAAGGGTTGGCAAGTTTATGTCAGATTGTGTACGGACTGTGTAGTGGAATAATAGTTGTAGTTTATGTCATTTGTGAGGATCTGATATTGAAATGGATTGAATTAAATTTTGTAAGCATTGTTTTTGGTAATGTATATTTTTATAAGAATTTTTGTGGTGGTAGTTTTCTATATTGAATAGTTTAAGTTGTTTTCTTAAATTCTTTTGTTTTTTGTCTAGTCGTTGTCCTGAATAGGGCATTGTGTACAAATGGTGTTATAGATTAATTTTCCACTTTGGAACTTGAACAAGCTCTTGGATTATGGAAGGTGAATCCATGTTCATTATGTACAGTGAAGGAGGGGAAAAAGAAAGCATGGAACCCATTTATAAGGTGATGCCCTAGGTGAGACAGGGATGCATTGCTAAGGATCACCAGTAGTTGCAGAGCATTTTGGAGGGATTGAAAGAATTCATTGCTTCAATGAAGGATTGTTTGGAAGGTATAATGGTGAATGAAGAAACCCAAAATTTGAGGAGAAGTTTGGGTGTGATTTTTTTTAGCCAAAAAAATCAATATCTTGTGCAGAGAGTGAAAATTCCTAAAACCCTAAATTTTAGGCATGTTTGTAGGAGGTACTGTACGGACACCTCTGGGAGACAAGACCTAGAAAATCCTTAGGTTCTTGATAAAGTGTATCAGTATATGGTATTAGTTTTCTAACTTGTTAAGGATTTTTAGAATTTATTTCAGAAAAGGAGCCTAACTAGGCCTAATGCTAGTAGCCCTCTTTTGGGTATAATTGGCTTGGAATTTGGAACTCATTGAGGGTTTCAATCCTAAAGTAGTTTGTGGACATTGAAATTGGTCCAATAAACTATCTTGAAGACTACCTTTCCACACAAAATATTTTGGGACCCATTTGGATAAGTTTGTGTAGATGGAGCAAGAAAGGCCATTTGAAGCCTAGGAAGGAGCATGGTGAGTTTTGATTCTACATTGTTGGTGTTCACTAGTTGAAAAGATTAGGATCTTGTGTGAATAATCCTAAGGAGGATAGGGTTAGTTGAAGAACCCTAGTAGGTCAATCGAGTGACCTAGGAGCCCCTATAGGAAGCTAGGGAGAAGAAAGACTAGTGTTCCATTAAAGTGGTTTCAGAGCAAGTTGAGAAACTTGGGATGTTAGTGCATGTTAGCATCTACTAGAGAATCAGTATGAGAGTCAAAGATGGTCACAAATGCAGAGTTAACTAAGGAAGTTGATGAGAAAAAGGAGAGGAACTGACTCCTTGAATTAGCCTTGTAAGGCATGAAGTTAAGGCTAGAGTAAGTTACTAATGAAGTAGCTAGAAGCAGATAAGGAGTGGAAAGCATTGATAGGGGCAAGAAGGCTGCTGAGGAGGACATCATTCTTGAACCAGAACTTGTCTTGAATGAAGAGCCATTCTTGAAGGCCATCAAAGAATTAGGTGGCAAAGCATTAGATGAAATCCCTTTGTTTAGTGGCAAGATGGTTATTGAAGAAGTCATGGATTGGATAGAGGTAATGGAGAACAATTTTGAATGTGAGGGTGTGACTGAAGCCCAAAATCTTAAGGTGGCCAAGTCTAGACTCAGAGGGTCAGCTTTGACTTGGTGGAAATACCTTCAGGATGAGAGGGTAAGAATGGGGAAGCATCCAATAAAAAATTGGAATTCTATGGTGACCAAGTTGAAGGAGAATTATCTCCAAGAGGATTATGAAATCCAACTCCATAGGAAGTGACAAAACCTGAAACAAAAAGACCTAGATGTGGCCTCATACACTGAGGAATTCCAAATATTATGTCTAAGGTCTAAATTGCAAGAAGAGGAGTAAATCAAAGTGGCTAGATACTTGGTGGATTGAAGTGGAACATCCAAGAGGAGATTAGCCTATGGACAACAACTACAATAAAAAAGGGTCATCAGTTAGCCATGAAAATGGAGGTGAAGAAAAAGAAGAAGGGTGACTCTAGCTTCAAGAATAACAAAGGTAGAGCAAGAGATCAAAGGGGTCAAAGAGGAGGCTACCAAGGCAGAGGTAATGAGCAAAGGTCACATAGGGAGAACAATTTGATAGAGTAGTAGATTGAAAGTAGTTCAAGAGGAGGCTATAATAGAGGTAGGGGTAATCATGGTGGTCCTAAAAATATAAGATGAGGTAGGATTAGTTCTTACTTTTAAACCATGAAGTGTTATTATTGTAGGCAATTAGGTCATCTAGCCTATAGATGTCCTGACAAGCCTTCTGCAGCAAACAATGACAAAAGGGTAGCATATACTCATGAGGACACTTCAAGTGTCAAAGCACCTAAGATTGACCATCTAGATTCAGATATGGGAGAGAAATTGATTTTCAAGAGAGTACTGATAAGACAACTAATCAAGGATGAGCCCAAACATACGAGGGCTTTGTTTAGAATCATATGCAAAATTCTTGGTAAGGTTTGTAAAGTGATTGTGGACTCTGGATCCAAAGTTAATATCATCTCAGAAAAGAGGTAGTAGTGAAACTCAATCTAGCCAAAATACCTCATGTAAATCCCTATAAGGTGACATGGCTCAACAAAGGGCAAAGTGTATTGGTCAATGAGTAAACATGAGTTGAGTTTTCAATAGAAAGATACAAGGATAAGTTACTTTGTGACATCCTACTAATGGATGCTTTCCATTTCCTATTAGGAAGGCCTTGGAAATTTGAAAATGGGGAAATATATGATGAGAAGGAGAATTACATCACCTTCAAGAAAGGAGGAAAGACTTTCAAAATTTGGTCTTTGCTAGAAGATGAAGAACCATAGTCAACGACTCCTAATGTCATGTTGTGTAGTGGGAAGGAGTTTGTGAAAGATATCAAGGATGATGAGAATGAAGGGTATGCCATTGTGCTAAGACCCAAGGAGGAAGAAAAACTAGTGAAGGAGCTATTACCACAAGAGGTACAAGAATTGCTTGTGAAGTACAAAGACATAGTGAGTGATGACTCTCCTACAACCCTACCACCTAAGAGGGTAATAAGTCACCAAATAGACTTTGTGCCAGGGGCACGTCTTCCCAATAAGGCAACATACAAGCTTACTCTTGATCAAAACTTAGAGGTAGCAAGACAAGTACAAGAACTCTTGGATCAAGGCTTGAAGAGTATTAGCCCTTGTGTAGTCCCGGTTGTGTTGGCATCCAAGAAGGGAGGAAAATGGAGACTATGTACAGAATCAAGGGCCACAAACATGATCAAAATAAGGTATAGGTTATGTATACCTAGGATAGAGGATCTCATGGATTGCCTTGGAGGGGCAATGTACTTTACCATGTTGGACTTGAAGAGTGGGTATCACAAAATCAGGGTGAAGGAAGGTGATGAATGGGAAATGACATTCAAGACCACAAATGGGTTTTATGACTTGCTTGTTATGCCATTTGGACTCTCTAATTCTCTAAGAACATTCAAGAGGCTCATGAATGATGTGCTCAAAGACTTCAAAGGGAAGTTTGTTGCAGTATATCTTGATGATATACTGATATTTAGCAAGACAAGAGAGGAGCATATCAAACATGTAGAGGTAGTGTTCCAGAGGTTGCATGAAGAGAAATTGGCTATTAACCTTGAGAAGTGTGAGTTCTTCAAGCAAGAACTAGTGTATTTGGGATTTGTAGTGTCCAAAGGGTCTTTGAAGATGGACCAAGACAAGGTTTCTACTATCCTAAACTGGCCTCCACCTACCAAAGCCAGTGAGGTAAAGAGTTTTCATGGCCTTTGATGCAGGAGCATCCTGGGTGTAAGGGCAATATTGCATCACCCAAAAATATGTGTTTTTCCTATTCAATAAGGGCTATTTTGTACAAAGCTGCTATTTTTGGAAACTTACTATTTTTAGTAAGTTGGTCGTTTGAACTCAGAATGTTCTAATTTTCCAGGTGAAGGTTCATATTAATCATATAAGAATGCCAGTTGAATTTCATTGCCAGATCATCTATATTGGTGAAGTTATTAAGGATTTATTGTTGAGATTTTAGGGTACAAAATCTTTGAGCTCAATTTTCAGGATTTTAGAGGCTCCGGATCAAGGTCGAACCCCTGGCTGACTAGCACTTCGCTAGTCAAGCACTGTAGATCGCAATCTCCCCTTTCCGGAAAGTAGTTATAATAGCTAATCGGAGCTACGGTTTAAAAGTTATGGCTTCCGGAATTTGGGATACCTAATCTCATGTTTTGTAAATATTTAAAGTCGACCCTTTTGTAATAAAAGTGAAAAATAACTAAATGCTAAGGGTAGTCGGCCTTAATGGCTAGATTTCTGGAACCTTCTCAGGCGGTGGAAATTGCCTATATAAAGAAGGCCCATAGTGTTGTCTAGGGCAGTTCGGGGGTAGATCTGGGTAATAATTCGAGGCTTTGTCCTACAGAATATTGTAAGGCGAATGCCCATGTGGATTTGCTTATTGTAATTCTAAAAGTTTGTAATTCCACATTTGTGGAGATAATAAGAATCCCATTTTCTGTTCTTGCAAATTGTTGTTGCTTCTCTGTTTCTGTTATGTGTTTGTGGCATTAAGGGGAGCACCCTTCATCAGCCTTGCACAGTTTTATAGGAATTTTATTAGGAATTTTAGTGGGATATGTGCACCATTGATGGATACTATTAAGGGTGGGGTCAAAAATAAGTTTAGGTGGACCTTAGAAGCAGAGAAATCCTTTCAGATGTTGAAGAAACAAGTGGCTATTCAACCTATCCTACTATTTCAAAGCTTTCAAAAATTGTTCACTATTGAATATGATGCAAGTGGGATGGCAGTAGGGGTGTATTGAGTCAAGAAGGTAGGCCAATCACCTTCTTTAATGAGAAATTGAATGAGGCAAAGAAGATATATTCTTCATATGATTTGGAACTATATGATTTAGTTCAGGCCCTTAAAAAATGGAGGCATTATCTATTGCGTAATGAGTTTGTGGTATTTACTCACAATCAATCTCTTAGCTACATAAATACTTAGGAAAAACTAAGCAATAGGCACTTGAAATGGATGGATTATTTACAAGAATTTACCTTTACTATAAAGCATAAGAAGGGACAACTGAATAAGGTTGCATATGCCTTAAGCTAGAGGTTACTTACAGTCCAAGAAGTCCAATTGAATAGCATTCACATTGATAGTTTTAGAGATATTTACAAGGAAGATGAGGACTTTGGGGATGTATACAAGGTATGTGTGGACTTTCAGAACCATTTCCATAGAAAGTTCTTAGAGTCTACTTTGCAAAATGGAGTTTTATTCAGGGGTAACCATTTATGTGTTCCAAGAGGCTCTATGATAATGAATCTCATACACGAGAAACATAATGGATCTTTAAGTCGTCACTTTTGTAAGGACAAGACCTTAGAGCTTGTGCAAAGGTTCTACCATTGGCCAAATTTGGTGAAAGATTTCACAAAATATGTGGAGCAGTGTGTTGTTTGCATGAAGGTAAAATGAGAAATGAGTAATGCAGGGTTGTATCAGCCTTTGCCAGTCCCTAGCTGGCCATGGGAGTGTGTGAGTATGGATTTTATTGTAGGCCTACCCAAAACCAAGTAGGGGTATGATAGAATTTATGTAGTTATTAATAGATTTAGTAAAATGGGGCATTTTATTCCATGTAAGACTAATAATGAAGCTAGCCACATAGCCTATTTGTTCTTTAAGGAGATTGTGAGGATTCATGGTCTTCCTTTGAGCATAGTATCAGATAGGGATGTGAAATTTATGAGCCATTTTTGAGGACATTATGGACTAGATTGGGTACCAATATATCTTTTGGTTGAGCCTACCACCCTCAGACTGATGGCCAAACTGAGGTGGTAAATAGGGATTTGGGTAACTTATTGAGGTGCCTAACTAATGAGTATGGGAAGACTTGGGATGTGGTCAATCCCCAAGCAGAATATGATTATAATGATAGTAAGAATAGAATGAGAAGAAGAAGCCCATCTGAGGTAGTTTATGGGATGCACCCTAGATGTGTTTGTGAGCTTAGGGATCTTGGAGGTATGGAGTATAGAAGTGGACATGCTGAGGACTTCACCCATACTATAAAGGAGATATAAGAACATGTCAAGAAGAAAATCCAAGACAGTCAACAAAATTTGAAGCTAAAAGTTGATGAAAGGAAGAGAGATGTTTAGTTTGAGGTGGGTGACTATGTGACAGTTCAATTGAAAAAATCAAGCCTACAGAAAGGTGTCCTTCCAAAGCTTTAGATGAAAAGGGTGGGGCCTTGAAAAATCTTAGCCAAATATGGGGCTAATGTCTATAAGATAGACTTACCATAAGAATTGAGCATATCTCCAGTGTTTAATGTAAAGGACTTGATCCAGTTCAGAGGGAAGAAAGATGAGATTAGTCAATGAAGTCATGGAATCAGTGGGGATGTTGAGGCTACTGTATTGCCTCCGAAACCATAGATGGTAGCTAACAAAGTTCTGGACTCTAGGGTTAAGAAGACTACGAGGCATAAATTCTAGATGGAACACCTGATTCAATGGAAGGATAGACCAGGGTCACAGGTCTCAAGGGTTGCAGAGGCATACTTCAAGAAGGTGGGCATTTCAGAGGATATACTATCCACACAAGTGACATAGCTTTTCTTTTGGGGGAGTATGGTGCAGGTGCACCTAGGTAGGGCTAATGATGCAATGTGACCTAGGGATTCTTTTATGTTTTGGATTGTAGTGGTTCTAGCCAGACCACAAGATAAATAGAGGGACATGTAAGTCCTAGTGTGTAGTGTGTAAAGTGTGGGGATGCCTAATTAGGTCCTTAGTGACCTTTGAGTCCAATTTAGGTCTTTTAGGGTGTTTTGTGATTTTAGTGCCAAATTTGGCCAATCAGGGGACTAAAGGTCCTATTTCATGTTTATAGACCTTAATTAGTGATTTGGGGAATTTTGGGAAACTTTTTACCAAGTTTGGATAGCATATCCAAAAAGTAGCAAAAGTTGTCAATGTTATCATTGACAACATTGACAACATTGGTTGCAAGAATGAAAATTCAAAGGAATTCGTTTGTTAACTATATGAAACTGGTTTTTTGGTTCCTTGGTCAACTACATAAGGCTATCTTCAATATTTTGAAGGGGTTGGGAAGTTTATGTAAGACTGTGTACGGACAGTGTAGTGGAATAACAATTGCAGTTTGTGTTATTTGTGAGGATCTGATATTGAAATGGATTGAATTAACTTCTGTAAGAATTTTTTTTGGTAATTTATATTGTTCTAAGACTTTTTGTGGTGGTATTTTTCTATATTCAATAGTTTAATTTGTTTTTGTAAATTCTTTTGTTTTCTGTGCAATCGATGTCCTCAATAGGGAACTATGTGCAAATGGGGTCATAGATCCATTTTCCACTATGGAAGTTGCACAGCTCTTGGATTATGGAAGGTGAATCCATATACATTATGTATAGTGAAAGAGGGGCCCAAGAAATCATGGCAACAATTTATAAGGTGATACCCTAAGCGAGCTAGAGATACATGGCTAGGGATCACCAACAGTTGCAAACCATTTTGGAGGGATTGAAAGCATTCATTGCTTCAATCAAGGATTTTGGAAAGGTATAATGGTGAATGAAGGAACCCTAACTTGGAGGATAAGTTTGGGTGTGATGTTTTTCTAGCCAAGAAAATCAATTTCTTGTGCTGACAGTGAAAAGTCCTAAAACCCCAAATTTTAGGCATGTTTGTAGGAGGTACTGTACGAACACCTCTGGGAGCCAAGACCTAGAAAATCATTAGGTTCTTGATAAAGGGTATCAGGATATGGTATTATTTTTCTTACTTGTTAAGTATTTTTACATGTTATTGCAAAAAAGGAACCTAACTAGGCCAAAAGCTAGTAGCCCTATTTTGAGTGTAATTGGCTTGGAATTTGGAACTCATTGAGGGTTTCAATCCAAAAGGAATTTGTGGAAATTTAAATTGTTCCAATAAAATATCTTGTAGAATAATTTTCCACATGGAAGAGTTTGGGAACCATTTGGATGAGTTTGTGTCGATGGATCAAGAAAGGCCATTTGAAGCCTAGGAAGGACCATGGTGAGCTTTGATTCTACATTGTTGGTGTTCACTAGTTGAAAAGATTATGATCTTGTGAGAAGAATCCTAAGGAGGATAGGTTTAGTTTAAGAACCCTAGTAGGTCAATAGAGTGGCCTAGGATCCCCTAGATGAATCTAGGGAGAAAAAATACTAGTGTTACATCAATGGGGGTATCTCCTATTGGTTCTAATGCTTCCTTGGTTTGATGGAGTGATCAATGTATTCAATTTTTGTTCTTATATACTTGGGAGATGCACTTGTTCGGTACTTATGAATTTCGGTGAGATGCATCATTTACTACATGGAAACTCTTCTTTCATTCCTATTTTGGAGGCATCCTTCCATATTTTGATCAACTCTTCTGAATTTTGTGTTTCTTTCCATCTGTATCTTCAAGTTTTGATGTTTGCCTTGTTTGTCATCCTAATTAAATCAATTCCATTTCAAGGCACTCATATAGATTAGATTCTTCTCTACCTGATTAGATTTTATTTTAGTGGAGGTTACAACATTGATTCAATAGTGTTTGTGGCTTATGCTTTAGTGGTGTTCTACATATTCATTCTTTTGTTCCCATTCTTCTGGGACATTCTCTAGTTGGAGGATTCTTCAGCCCTTCACTACTCTTCATCTCTTTTTGGAGAGGGGTTTTTCCCACTATTTTTTTTCCCTTTCTCCTCTTTAGAGATATTTTTGTACTTGGGTACCTGATTAGGCCATGTTTTTGAGACCCATTTTCCCACTTTTAGTAGTTTTTTTCTAGGTTTTTAGCTATTCCCTAAGTTTATCTTTTAGGGGGTGTTAGAGTAATAAAGTGTTTCCACTTATTAATTAAATCATATTGATTTAATTATTAAGTCACTTATTATCTCTATTCCACTTAAGCTCAACTTTAGGCATCTAATCATTAATTCTTTTATTAATTGTTATAATGCAACCTAGGTTTCTTCACTGCTTTAGGGTTTTGATAACGTTTATAAGGTTTCATCTCTTTGTATTTTATTTTCACTGATTAGATCATTTATTTATTCATTAAACTATTTTGGTTGACATTTATTTGTGGGTAATTCATTATTTTGAGGATGACATTGCATTGAGGGTTTTGTCCTTTGTTTTTTCATCATGTCTCCTCCTCCACAAATCTTTTATTGTTGGCCTCCATAGCCTTTGGCTTCTCTCTTTCTATGATATGTGTTTGCATGGAGGTGATTCTTGGGAGTTGTGGGTTGATAGTTTTCATAAACTCTAATTAATATATCATCCCTAAATGTAATATACATTTCCATAAACAATAGCCGACCTCATATCCACCACCTTGACTGATTCAACATGAAATTATGATCAAAGACTCAATAGGTACATTATCTTCTACATCAAAAACCAAATTCATTGAAACTTAAAATTTATTTATTTTCATTAGAAAAATAGATTCCTCATACAATATGAATGTTTCCTATATGATCACATCATCTAATTTTCTCTACAACTCAACCACTGGCATTTAAACTCATTGAGTATTGTTCTTTCTAAACACCTCTTGTACACCGATCAACATAGCTGACTATTCTTTGCTTTACTAATCATATACAGATCTTACCGACTTCTATAATCATATTATATGAACATGTTTCTAACAATAGTGTTGGAAATTTGACTTCCTAAGGAAGCATGACTTATTTTGTGTTGTCAATCATGGCAACAAAGTCATACTTAAGTTCTGTCATGAAAGGAAAATGACTAAGTATGAAAATGGAGCAGACAGACACATATAGAGATCAACACATCAGCGCACATGTTAGTGATCACACCAGATCATGCGTGCTTAGGTATATACTCTATGGTGTATATACATGCTAGATCCAGACATGCAAAGTATGGAACATCAGTACGGAAAAGTTACAAGTAGATTAGTAAACCTGCAGTCCATGAAACAGAGCATGGAAGCCAACTATAGTTTTGATCAGCATGAATGATTTTGTAGTGTAATAGCTAAGCATATTTAGTTATAAGTTTTTATTAATGTAATTAATGTTGTAGTAAACATGCTTAGGCCGACTTGTTTAGAAGCGCTGTATATTTTTGTTTTAGGGCCTACTAGTGATTTGTTTTGGGTCGCACCTATTTGGATTTGAAGATATAAGTATCTAATGTAAAGATATGCTACAAGTGTCGATTATGATGTATGAGGAAGATACAAATGAGCACTATAATGAAATTAGAACATGATATAGCTCTTTAAAGGAGTAAGAGCATCCATGAATACATGGAACTAATCAAACAGTAGTGTCATTACAACAGTTCATTTTGATATAGTGCATATCAACATTTAGAGGGTTGTAGCCTTCATCTTATTGGGTAGTGAGCCTAGGTAGTGAGCCATATACCTTTAACATGGTTTTTTAAAAGACTCCTAATAGCCAGGTCATTGTACTTAATTTGTAAAGACTGCTTCTAACAGGGCAAAGGAACTTTAACAGGTTCATTATACCTAGTACAATATTTTGTGGGTACTAATCCCCACTGGAGTTTTCCTCTGATCAAGGTTCTCCATAATCATATCATGTGTTATGTGTTCTTGTGTTATGTTTCTTTGGATGCACATTTGATATATGTTTAATTGGCTGAAATATAATTAATATATAAACATTGATTCACCGCCCCCTCTCAGTGTTTCTAACAATTGGTATCAGAGCTTTGGTCATCTGAAAGAAAGTCTAACCACTTGAGGAGATCATGGACTCAGCTAAAGAAAAACATTTGAAAAATAATCTTGAAGCAGCTCTTGAAGATCTTGACAGATCTGAGAAGGAAAATGAAGAACTAAGATTGAAAAATGATGGCT
>MU223437.1:311121-321734 GCA_018584345.1 Thuja plicata | reverse complement strand
CATAAAAAAATGATTTAAGAAAAAAAAAAAAAAAAAAAAATTTAAAAAACGGGCAGCCGTTTTGAAAAAAAACCGGTACCTGTTTTGAAAAACGGGCACCCATTTTGAAAAAAATGGGTACCCATTTTTTGAATTTTTGATCGGGTGTCCGAGCCTAAGACGGGTGCCCGTTTTTTTCAAAACGGGTGCCCGTTTCTAGCGGTAGTTTTCAAGCCCACAAGACTTCCACGGAATTGGCACTCAACTTCTTGCACTTACCCTACTACTTCTAGTTCTTTACATCTTACTAAGTTGATAAATGCACAACAGAGAATAGCCGAGCTTATGGCTGAAGATGGTCGAATAAGGGCCAAATTGATAACTATTCAGACAAGCCTGTTGCCTCACTTGGAGGTAATGCAAAAGGAACTTTTAATTGCAAAGGAATTATCATAGAGCAATGAAAATCTATCAACTAAAAAAAGTTTAGTGAGTCTAGCTGCCGAGCTAGAAATCAAATTGGAAGCTATGAAGATTGCAAAGGAAAGTGGGGATACTACATTTGAATCCAACCTACAGCTTCATAAACAATTTTTGGATAAGTACAACCTAACCCCACCAGCAATCAGTGACAAAAACAATGGGGAAGTTGGTAAGGAAGTATGATAGGATATAGTATGATACATCAGTACGGTACAGGTACACTTGCATATAATTTTTTGAAGGCATGTAAAATTTTTGTATGAATTATTTCCAAGTATATTCCTAGGGGAAGTACTTGGTGTACTTAGGCAATATTTTGATGAAATGAATGGAAGTAATGATAAGTGTTTTTTCCACTAATATCAAAGGGGGAGATTGTTAATCTCTAAGTTCTGTTGATGGTTAGTGACCAACACTTAGTCATTTATTTAGGCAATTTTAGTTGGCTATCACTGTGGCTGAGCTAAAACTATGCAAGGCCAAGCAACATTGCCGACCATTTTTTCAGTTTGCCTAGTTATATTGCCGAGCCGAGTTACATTGCCAAGCTGAGTAGGACACAGAGATGTTAAGTGCCAAGCGACAGACAAGTCAAGTGTCGAGCATAATAGTTTTTGTATACATGTCTGGAATGATACAAACTTCAAGGATAAGTGATCTGGCTGACTTATATAAGCTTTTTGGGCTGACTTATGTATGCATTTAATATTCTTATACGGAGTTAGTTATGCATTTAATTGTTTTATCCTATGCATGAACATTAATTGTAATGCCATCAAGGTATTGATATCAAATCTTGATCGTTGATCTAGATCTCACTATCAAATTTGTACAGGTATATTAGATTTCTTCTAAACCCTATTTTAAAAGTGAGTAAGGAGAGAACAAACGAATTGTCTAGTGACTTCATTTTGAAGTGAAATGCACAGAGGGTTATTTTGTTAAGAAGCAAAGATCAAGTAGAGTGAGAACACAGTGAATAGTAGAGTAAACTTATATCAGATTATGAGATCATAGAAGGTACTGGAAAGAGGAGATCCATCATCAGCATCAGAGTGCATAACAAAGGATCAATACTTGAGACATTCTAATCATTGTATAAGGTGAAAATATCTTAACAGAGTGGTTCTAGTAGACCTTTCTTTATCTCCTAACAGAGTGCTTACTTTATTGTAAGTTGAAATCCTTTAACAAGGTATATTGTAATGATCTTAAGCTCTGAATCGAATAGACCTTTAACAGGGTAGATTACATATTGTAATCAAAATTTGTAACCTTAAAAGGTACACTTTATTACTATAGTAGTGGAGAATTTTGTGGGTGTTATCCCCACCCCAGTTTTACCTATTTGGGTTTCTGGGTTACCAAGTTATTGTGTTATGTGTTATTTATTTTATTATGTGGATGCTATCTAAGATTATATTAGATTCATATATGTATGAATGTGGATCAGTTTGCTTTAAGTGTTTAATTTTGAAGATCTGATTCACCCCCCCCCCTCTCAGTATCTTGCTTTCCCATTATTGTATTTTCAAAAAATGTAACATATGAAAATGTCATATAAGAAAATGGGACGAGGGATTTAGTGTATGATATGAAATGGATGTTGTTACATTTAAAATTAGAATTTTTATTGAAATGTGTGGGGAAGATAAGATGTTCCTTTTAACCTCAAATACACAAAGGAAGGATCCAAATTGATTAACCCCAAAGGAAGGATCAATGCATAAATGAATAAATCTATTGGAAACGAGAGCAAAGAGGAAGACCCTAGATTCTATTTTTAGAAAATAAAGTGTGATAGATTTAGAAAGATTGAAAACTTTAATTGAAATAAATAGGAGAAAAGTACTAACCTTGAAATGTTATAGATCGGAAGAATGTTTTTTTTTTGTGTCTACACTGAGTTTCTGGAAAATCTGGAAACTAGATCTGGAACAAAAACACGGAGATGGATGAAAACCCAGAAATCTTTTTCTAATCTAACATAGTTCTGATTTTGACTCTCAAGGAAATGTCACCATTGACCCAGAATTTCAGATCCTGACCTAGGGCAAAATAGACCTCCAATTGTGACTTAAAAATCTCTGACAAAAAATCTATTTTTGGATCTCGATAGTTTTCCAAAAGGGTATCTAAATCTGCACTCCAAATCATTGTTCCAAACCTCTCCTTACAAAAAAAAATTGTTTGTTTGTTTTGGGGGAGGGGTTTTCCTTGGTCAAACCCCAGTTTTGGAATGAACCTTAAAGTATATTTGAAATTGCATAAGTAAAAATAAGTAAATAAACAAATTCACCTTGCTTGTATGGAAACCCTTGTGGAGGATTCGAATCCATGGATCCAAAAGTATGTATGCACAAAATGGGTGTAGAATGTAGAATATAGAATGTAGGATGTGTCAAATCAATTTCTTGTAGATCTTCAAAACCAATCTTGAATGGATTTTAGAATAGGAAGAGGCTTGGAGGAATGTAGATGAAGAAATATTCAACAAGAGGTCTCCTTGGAGCTTGAATCCTTCAATGGCTACCAATGGATCTCATTTATGATGTGAGTGCTTGAGAAGTGCTTGAATTCTTGAGAATAGATGAATACTTCAATGGATATTTAGCTTGCTTCAAATATTTCTTCTTCACCTTTAGATTTTACTTCTTAAGTCTTTGATAGTTGATGATCATGGTTAGAGAAAATGAGAGAAGAAAGCTTCCTTATATATGAATCTAGGGCACAATCTTCTAGAGAGGTCTACATAGGAAAATTAAATTCCAATCAGAACTATAACCCTAGAATAGGACTTATATTAAATAAAATTTAAGAATTTTTGCTTTGAAGACTGAAATAGTTGATCAAGAAGCGGGAATAAATTATTTCTAATGCCTGACATACGGAAACCCAAAAAACCTTAAACCTAGACCTTGAGTCAGAAAAAGGTTGATTTTGACCTAGGTCAAGGTTGACCTTGAAATAGGTCAAGGTCGAGGTCAACCATGACCTAGAAGGTTGATTTTGACCCCAAGTTCAAAAATACCAATTTACATTTTAGGGTGTCAGAAACAGGCTGGAAAAGGTAGGAAATGGGGAAGAACATGGGAAAAAGAAAGATACAAGTCAAAGACCTATTCAAGGTTCTTTACATGACCCTAAACCACCTACTCGGAAGGCTAAACCATTCTACAATGAAAGTGCTTCCATTTTCTGACTATACATTTAGCCCCCACTTTAGCAAGAGTATGGACTCAATGCAAACTCTTGGTAAAGGAGATCATGAAGAACATATGATATTATTGAAATCAAAAGGGACAAAGGAATCCTCAATCCTCAGGGACTTAAGTATTTATCAACCCTAAGATCATGATAAGAGAGACATCTCCAGTTAAGGAGGGCATGTCTACCTCACCCAATGAGAACTTATGTCCCATTGTGAACCACACAAGAAAATAGTGCAAACAGAAAGATGAAGTTGAACCTTCGAGCGAATGTGGCTAATCACTAGTCAACCCATCAGGGAGATCCAGTCTTAAGGAAACCTTCTAAGCTTAAGGGATCAAGGCATTATAAATTGAAACTAGAGGGATCAAGAGATCTGTATAATTTTAAATTGGAGGGGTCAAGAGATTGTGTAAGGTAAAAATCCGTGCTTTAATGATTAGTCTTTAATCCATAAAGGGAAAAAATTTTAATTTTAAAAATATTTTGAAAGGTGCATGTGTGCCAAAAGTGAATAGTGTATACCACAATGTTAAATTCATTGCTAACACTTTAATAGGAGAAATGGCTTTAACAGAAACATAAATAACTCTACTGATTAAGTTTCCACCATGAGATTCCCCCAATTGAAGACAAATTAAGGGAAAGACCACATAAAAATGCAAAGAACAAAGAAGGGATCTACCTACTATGGGGTTAGTATGATCATAAGATTATATATATATATATATATATATATATATATATTATTGGAAATGAATTGACATCATTACCCAAAGAAAGTAGAACTATAATCACAGTGGATGATAGAAAACTCAAGAGTTACTACGAATAATATTTTTGGACCACAACATGGAGACCAAAAATAATTAGTGCTACCATGTCGCTGATCCTAGTGGACTAAACAAGGAAAATATTTATGAAAAATAGCACAAGTACAACATAACATGAAAACAACATATGGAAGAGTAAAGATACATATAGAGGAATTGTACAACATGTTTGATTCCTTTATCACCTTGCACCAACAAAGTAGCAAGGGTCATATAAAATATTCTAACAGACATTTAGCAAGCACATTATGGGAGAAGCACAATACATCAGGAAAACACAGAAAGGGCTACCATGAAGGACAAGCCAATCAAGCACATCACCTACACTCTCTATCTCAGTTTATATCATGTAGGGAAGGTGGGAAAGTCACAAGAGGGACTATATCCAATACAGTAGGAATAATAGCCAGTTCCAAACAAGGATCCTCTTGAGAATCAAGTTTCTTGATACTAGGTGTAACTATCAATTGAGTTGAAAGCATATTAGGTAAATCAGTATCAAGATCAATGGTCTCATATTCATCACTAGGATCAATATGATCATCAAGAGTATCCTCCTCATCAGGATTAATTAAAATAGGATCTAATATGTGAATAGGATCATCACACTCATTCATCTTAACATCATTATGAACATTAACTTCCTCCAACACATCAGGCATAGGTTGCTCAAAAGAAGGTAAAAAATTTCAAAGAACATAAGCATGGGCCCTAGCATTATGTCTACACTTCTTACAATGTTCATTAGCATATTTGTTAAGTTTTTCTCTGTTTGAAACATGTTTAGGAATATGAGGAACAATAATGGGTTGCTTCACAGGTTCTATAGGAGGATTTGTAGGATTGACAATAGGCTGAGAAACAACACTGGGAGGTTGAGTAATAGAGCTAATTGTAATAGATAAAGGAGGTATTCAAGTAGTGGGAAATAGACCACGATTAAGATCTATTTGAGGCATGATTAACTCTACAATCTTGTGATATTTATAGGCTTTATATGAATGAAAAAGGTTATCAGGGTGAGGATGACATGAATGAAGTCCAAAAGAAATCAAGAGTAGCACAATCTCTAGGCCTATAAGGTTGATACAAACTATGATTAATCATTTTCACTTCTCCATTATGAATGAAATTAATACACTTATGAATGGGAGAAGAAATAGCATGCATAGTATTTATCCAAGGAAAACCAAATTTGTCTTGAAATTAATCAGAAGTAGGAATGACAATGAAGGTAGTATCTACAACTTTACCACAAAGTTCAATAGGCAAGTTAATAGAACAAAGTGAAGGATAGAGAAAATCATTACAAGTTTGGATCCATGTATTAGATTTACAATAACAATCACATTGTATGTTTTTTATAAATAGGTTTTCCTCAGTAACGACATTTATTAAAGATGTGGGATCAACAAGACAACCATGCATAGGTATCTTAGAAATCCTAGCATAAATATAAAGGGGACCATCGAGAGCCTTAATAGTCTCAGAATCATCAAAGGTAATTGAGAGTTCCCTAGGTTGTTTATCCTTACTTTGTTTCTATGGTTTAGGTGGAACTTTAAGTTGAAGTGGAGGTGGAGGATCTTGAACAGTAGGTTGAGGTGAAACAATGGACTCGACATGATTAAAAATGTGATTGAGATCATCCATCTTTGAATCGTAAACAATATCCATAGAAGATGGTTGAGCGATGGTATTAGTATCATGTGAATGTAAAGGATTCATATATATTTGAATCTTTTGTTTAGGAGGTGAGACTTATTTGTTCCCATTACCATAAAAATTATCAACATATAAAGCATTAGAATAAATTAATTCTTGACCCTTATGCTTTAGAGAATAACATTTTTCAGTATCATGGCCATTCCGTCGATGGTATGGACCAGGCTTTAGAATCAAAGGATTTTGATGCTATCATGGTAGGGAGAAGAGGTCAAATAGGAGGAAAGGTAATCATATTAGAACCTAACAACCTACTCATATTAGAATGTAAATATTCAGAGAGAGGAGTAAACGTACAATTCATACGAAAAGTCATGGATGCAAAAGTGGCATTGTTGGATGCAACAACAACAACTTGATCGGCAATCACATTCATCTATTTATTACTCTTGACATAGTTGTTAGGTTTCTAAAAATTATTAGGATTAGGACCAATGTCACTCTTATCAACTAGAACAAGAGCCATTGGAGTGTTTCTCTCAAATTGACTCACTTGTAATTGATAATGATGAAGTGCTGCACAAAGTTGTTGAAAAGAGGTAAATTCAGTAAGAAGAATCTTATCTCTAACATCCTTTTCTAAATTTTAAATAAACATATGCTCAATATCAATATCAGGAACAAGATAAGAAATTTGAGCATACAAATGCTTAAATCTACCAATAAAATCAGTCAATTTTTCCTTACTATTTTGTTTATAATGCGCTAAACCAGTTTGCAAACCAATGTTATTTTGAAATTGTTGGATGATGGTATTAGAAAGTTTAGGAAAAGAATCAATAGAATAAGGAGGCAAAGAAAAATACCATTGCAAGGCCTTATCATGAAAATTTATAGCAAACAACTTACAGATAAAATCCTATGGTCATGAGCATAATCATTTCAAAGGATTTGAAATATTTTAACATGAGTAACAGGATCTCCTTTACCATTGTAATTCTTAAAATGAGGCATATCGGCTTGCTGAGGGATATTTGTCTTTACTATTTAAATTTTGTACACCGTTGATCTAGAATTTTAGGGTTTTTGGATGTTGGTCTTTGGAAAAAGATAATTCCCACTTCTAGGTCAGCTATTTCAATTTTTGGAACAAAGAATCTTAAATTATATTTAATATAGGTCCTCTTCTGGGGGCATGGGTCTAATTGGAATTTAATTCTCCTATGTCAGCCTCTCTAGAGGATTGTGCCCTAGTTTCATATAAATGGAAGCTTTCTACTCTTATTTTCTCTGACCACATGAACCATGAACCATGATCATCAAGCATAATTGCACGAATTCAAAGACTTGAAGAGTGAGATCCAAAGGTGAAGAAGCAATATTTGAACCAAGCCAATTAGCCATTGAAGCATTCATCCATTCTCAAGAACTTCTCAAGAACTCAACTTCATTAAGGCAATCCATTCTTGGCCATTGAAGGATCCAAGCTCCATGGAGCCCTCTTATTGAAGATTTCTCCATCCAAATTCCTCCAAGCCTCTTCCAACTCAAAAACCCATTCAAGATTGGTGTTGAAGATCTACAAGAAATTTATTGAAGACATCCTATATTCTACATTCTACATTCTAGATCCCTTTTTGTGCATACATACTTGTGGATTTACGAATTCAAATCCGCCATAAGGACTTCTATAACCAAGGTGAATTTGTGCATTTAATTTGTTTTTACTTATGCAATTTCAATTATACTTTAAAGTTAATTCCAAAACCAAGGTTTGAAAAATGCAAAACCCTCCCCCCAAAAAACAATCCCTTTTTATTGTAGGCATAGGTTTGGAACAGAAGATCAGAGTACAGATCTGGATACCCTTTTCAGCAAAATTTTAGGATCCAAAAATAGAATTTCAGTCTGAGACTTTCTAGGTCGATTCTGGCCTAGGTCAGAATCATAAATTCTGGGTCAATGGTGACATTGACTTGAGGGTACAAATCAGAACTATATCAGAACAGAAAAATATTTCTGGGTTTTGTTTGTCTCTGCATTTCTATTCTAGATCTAGGTTCATATTTTCCAGAAACTGAATACAAGCTTTAGAAAATGGCATTCTTCAGATCTAAAACATTTTAAGGTTAGTACATTTCTCCTATCCATTTCAATTAAGGTTATCAATCTTTCTACATCTTTTGCACATTCAAATAAATAAACGGGTACTTAAGATCTTTCTTTTAGTCCTTATTTCGAAATGGTTGATTCATTTATGCATGGATTCTTCCATTTTGGATTAATCAATTTGGATCTTTCATTTGTAAATCTAAGGATAGAAGGAGAGCATGTTATTTACCCCCAACATTTCAATAAACAAATCAATCATTCTTTCAAATGTAATAAAGGACAATAGAAAACCCTAAAATCAAGACATATCTATTTTCTTATGTTACATTTTGGTGAACCCGTGATAGACAACTATTTATTTTTGTGTTAAATTTACATATTTTATGTTAGATCCTGCATCCATATTAGATTATCTTTCTTTTATGTTCTTGCATTTACATTTCAAAAATTAAAAATCAAAATCTTGTGTTTCCTAAATTAGTTCATTTGCATTGCATTGCATTAGTGCATTAGCTTTACCACTTCTAGTCCCACTTATAGTATCCTAGTTAGAAGAAGCCATAGACTTATGGGTTCCTTTGATCCTAAGTCTTCATCTCCTTTCCTTACGATGCCAAATGAAAATTTGATCAATCATGATTCCAATCCTTCTATGGAGCATAACTCTTCTCACTCATGTCATGATGAGGATGATGCTTTAAGAGTTCCTCCTAAACAAGTGCAAAAACTTTCAACCGAACTTGATAAAATGGGAAATTGGCTTATTCAAAAAAACCATAATTAAGATTTCATTCAAGCTATTAAGGCTCTTAAGAAAGTCCTTTGTGATAGTTATCAAGGTGTTAATCTCTTGTGTGGTATCACTTATCTTGTGCAATTGAATGTTAAACCTTTATCACAAGAGGCTCAAGATCTAGGATTTACTCCTCCTGTCACTAGTGAGGGATCATCTTCTGTTCCTTTACCTAGCATTCCTACTTACACTCCTCTATTCATGACTACATCTCTCCCAATTTCATCTATTCCTGTGAGTGTTCCACCAGTATCTCTACCTACCTCACAACATTCATATCATAGTATACCTTTTACTTATACTAATCCCCTTCCAACTGTGGTTCTAAATGTTCTGTCGATTGTGTCTTCCATTCCTCTTGCTTCCTACACTTTTCCTACTATTCCTAATGTGATGTAGGAGCATCCTGGGTGTAAGGGCAATCTTGCATCACCCAAAAATATTTCTATTTTCTTTTCAATAAGGGCTACCTTGTGCAGAGCTGCTATTTATGGAAACTTGCTATATCAGCCTACCAGTAAAGTTTCATGGCTAGATCAGGTCTAGTTTTGAAGATATTAAAAATTTTTGGTATTGAAAACAGGGTACAGAAACTTTGAGCTCAATTTTGAAGGCTTTAGAGGCCCTAGATGAGGTCAAAACTTGGGCTGAATGAAGCTTACTTAATTTAAGCATTGTAGAGCGCTTCGTGGCATTTCTGAAATGGGGTTATAATAGTCAATCGGGTCAACTAGTGATGACTTATGGTCTCCAAAATTTGGGCCACCTGAAATAGCAGAAAATAATTTTCCTTCAAAATTTTTGTTCGGGTTTCAAAAGTTATTTTGAGCCGACTTTGATGTACTAAATTGAAAAATAAAATAATTCTAAGTTTGGTCGGCCCTAAGGGCTAAATTTTTCGAACCTTCTCGGGCGGTGGAAATTGCCTATATAAAGAAGGCCCGTAGTGTTGTCTTAGGCAGTTCGAGACAGTTCTGGGTAGATCTGGGTAATAATTCGAGGCTTTGTCCTACAGAATATTATAAAGGGGAATGCCCATGTGGCTTTGCATATTGTAATTTTGAAAGTTTGTAATTCCGCATTTGTGGAGATAATAAGAAGTCCATTTTTTGTTCTTGCAAATTGTTGTTGCTTCTCTATTTCGCTTATGTGTTTGTGGTATTAAGGGGAGCGCCCTTCATCAAGTGGTATCAAAACAGGAGTTCCTGAGTGTGTAAACAGATCACCAACTATGAGGCAGTTTGCACCAGGACCGTGGGTTAGGGTTTTTGTGTAAACAGATCACCGACTGTGAGGCAGTTTGTACCAGGACCGTGGTTAGGGTTTCAGCGCGCATCGCAAGAATGCCTCCACAAAGGGAACGTGGTGGAAGAACTGGTGTTGTGACACCTGAGGTTAGAGAGCTCTAGAAACAAGTGCAAGCATTGCAAGAAGAGATTCACAGAGGAATGAATCTTAATGTTAGAAATGAAAGTGAGGATGAAGCCGAAGAAGGAAATGATGATCAAGAAGAAGTTGAAGTTTTGAATCCAGAAGAA